>JAMPIV010006016.1:300000-339460 GCA_024509875.1 Oreohelix idahoensis
TTAGCTTCCTGCCATAGAATAGGGTAGGTGATATGTTCCACTGATCTCAACACTTGATCTGTCTTTCATAATCCTTGCTGGAGTTTATGTATTTTATTTGTCTCTAGACCCTGAACTGGGGCGGGGGGTCTAGAGCGAATCCTTACTTGTTGTAAGGGATAGATTTTGATATGGCAGTATCAAATCACTCGAAACATTAAACAAATATTAAAATATACAAAGAAATACTTTCAGTCTTACCAGAATTATGAATATAGAACACAGTTAATTGCTAGCAAAACTCAGCTGAGCTGCTGGCTTTAGTATGGCGTCCCTCTAAATATTTCAATTAGCTTCTGGGAATTACACCACTAAATAATTCACTGTGTCAACTAGGACAACTTATGACGAATGGCAAAAATGCGCGTCTGAGCGCCGATAATATATTCATCTATGGCCAATCACCGCCTTTTTCTTTTCAAATTCAAACCTCCTACCAAAAAGTCATTTCAGTCATACCTCAGTCAAGTATGCATTATTGTCTGTTGGTCTGTCTGTCTCTACTTGCGTTTCACAAAAAAACACACTTGTTTTTTGAACCAACTCCGCCTTCCCCTACACAATTTTGCCTTTAAAGTTATTTTTAGCCACAGTTCACCATCCCATCCCGTCTCTTTCATTCCAACTAGATTTTAGCACTTGAGTCTCAAGGCTACAGTTTTTTGAAAATTAGGGACATTTTTTGTTTCAATGCAGACGCTCGCTGATATGAACAACATAGTCTTTTGTCAATATCTTTCTTATTATCTATCCGTCTGTATAAATGAAAGCATATTATTTCATTGCTCAAGATGGGCCATCCGGCCAGCTAGGTTTTATATTCCTAACATCCTTGTTAAGAAAAAGTTACTTTTCAAGGTTATTTGGTTTTTTGAAATATTTTCGAGCATCTTTTGTAATGCGTTCGTCACTGCATTCAAATAAACGGACTAAGTTATCGCAAAAGCGTCCAAGAAATGACTGTTGCGTATAATAGCTAAGGTCCCTTTTGTCGATTTCTTTACCTTGTGTCAACTTGGGGACGTGACTTTTTCCTCCTTTCCCCCACCAATTGCGTCTTTTAGCCTTGCTAGTTTCAAGCACGCGTTCAGTCAGATTTTTCCTTTTGATCTCCGTTCTCATCCCGTTCCAAGGGTAACGTTTTGCCTTCACGTTTAACAATTTAATTTCCATGGCGGGTGATGACCCGCGGCGTGGGCGATCATGTATTCTAGTAGCTTACGCATTAGTTTTTATCCCTACGTTGTATCATTGGAGATATTTTAACGTTGTATCATGGTTAATTTTATGACAAATAGCATGGCAGTTCTTGTGTCCATAGAATGGCAGTTCTTGTGTCCATAGCATGGCAGTTCTTGTGTCCATAGCATGGCAGTTCTTGTGTCCATAGCATGGCAGTTCTTGTGTCCATAGAATGGCAGTTCTTGTGTCCATAGCATGGCAGTTCTTGTGTCCATAGCATGGCAGTTCTTGTGTCCATAGCATGGCAGTTCTTGTGTCCATAGCATGGCAGTTCTTGTGCCCAAAGCATGGCAGTTCTTGTGGCCATAGCATGGCAGTTCTTGTGTCCATAGCATGGCAGTTCTGGTGATGGCGTCAGGCTCTCTTCTGAGGATGCGGCGAACCCAATTCCAGCGTCTACCCGCTATGATGGTGCGCATGTCCTCTTAGTGGTATATATATGTAAGATACCCTTGGGATAATTTTATGTGTGTGTGTGTGTGTGTGTGTGTGTGTGTGTGTGTGTGTGTGTGTGTGTGTGTGTGTGTGTGTGTGTGTGTGTGTGTGTGTGTGTGTGTGTGTGTGTGTGTGTGTGTGTGTGTGTGTGTGTAAAAGATACCCTTGGGAAACAACAAAACCTGGCACATCTTTACGCCCCAGTCTCATTATCACGATTTTCCTGCGAGTATGGATCCACCACTACAGCTAGTTGCCTTGCAGGAAACCTGTACCAAACAAGCAGGTACGCTTGCAGCGGGGGGTTTCTATGACAATTTGTTTTACATCGTGAGGTTGCCATCCCTGTGTGGTTTCTGCGGATCTCCGAAGACACAAAGAATAGGACCATTCAGGCATATCGTACACGGCGACAAATTTGAGGTTGTGCATGGAGGCTGACAACCTCCTCATGTTAAAACGAACTGTCACAGAAGCCACAGCAGCAAGAACAAAGGGGTGCTTGGTGCTGGCTTCCTTAGAGGACTCGATACAGTGGTGGCTTCGTCAACTGTAAGAAGTGTAAAAATAAAATGATGATGAATAATGATGTTGCCAGCCCCACACTGTAAATGGGTACTGGCCTCTGCACTTGAATTATGGAAAGATAAGGCAGTGATGAAGGGAACTGGTCACGTGACCTCATAAAGCATACAGTGATTATACAGTGATTTCAAGGAGTACGGACTGGGTCTGAGGCAGCTTCTTTATATACCCATCTCAAGACTACCCTTTTCTTCGAGAGAAATGACCTTTAACACTCATGCCTCTACGATAGTATTTGTCATGGGCCTACTTTTTACCTTTTTATGCTTGGAAAGAAATGATGACAAAGTGGCAGAGATTGGATGCACTCATGCGGCGGTGTGGTCCGCGACCTGTTTACCCACGCGAACGAGGAGTGTAAAGTAGATCTGTTGATGTGGCAGGTAATAAAAACTTGAAAGTCAACTATTTTAGCGTGCCCTAAAAAATAAGATACGATTTTTTCTAGCCTTGCTTCAAACACCAGTATTTTCTGTTATATTGAATGTAAACATTCAATTCCCCGTATCTTTCCAGCGGCGGTTTCTGAAGAGACAACGAATGAATATGTCTACTATACCCTCACGCATGTCGTACAAGGCGAGTAATATGAGGTTGTACGTGGGTGCTGGCAACCACATGATGTAAAACAAATTGCCACAGACAACGACTCCTGCAAGATGATGTGAAAACTTGGTGCAGGCTTCCTGCAAGGTGACCAGCTGCAGTCGTGGTTGCCTGCTCCGTAGTGATGATAACATACATTTCTAGCATGGTAGTTTTTGAGATGTGGATGTATAGAAGAATGGGGCGCATTTCATGGAAAGATAAGAAAACAAATAAGGAGGTCCTAGACAATCTAGGTATGACAAGAGAACTAATGAGGGAGATCAAAATTCGGCAGCTAAAATACTTTGGCCACATAAAAAGGCATAACACCTAGCAGAAGACCATAATAGAAGGGAGAGTTGAAGGCAAACGTGCAAGAGGAAGACTGCGCTATAAGTGGGAAGATAACATCAAGAGCTATCTCTTGACAGGCAAATGATAATAACTGTGGAATAGACAGACCTAGAGAATTGCACTATATAGTAAAACAGTATATAACATCTCATCTCATAATCGGAACCTCTTCTACCCCGTGAAACGAGGTGTAGAGGGGACCCAAACAGTATATAACAAGAACTAAAATTAATATACAAGGATCAATAACGGTGTGAGGAAAAGGGATAGTCTGATGAGGTGCTCGTGTGGATGATGGCAGATAATTGGTGGCTTTGGTGTAATGTCAGGATCCCTGGGCTTTCTCACTCCTTTTCACCTTGTTAACAACAGGGCAGTTATGAGAGACTTTGTTTGTTTGTTTGTTTTTTATCGTTCATTTTTTGTTTGTTTGCTTGTCTGTCTGTTTTTTATTTTTATTGTTTGTTTCTTGGAATGGGTAGGTCATACACAAATACACAATTTTGGTTTTGATTTACTCTATTTAAACTGATTGGAGGGGGGAACAAGTTACTATATTGTCTTGAATTTATTGCACTATGTATCCTAATTACAACCCATCTAGGGTTGAACGGGATACTTAAAAAAAAAAGTTCATGAAATTGTTTAACTTAAGAAAGCTATAGATAACTAACTGAATGTCACTGTGCAGTTATGTTTAAGAATGTTTCGTTCGTAATACAAAACCTAAACTCTACTATGGGTTTAGCAATCGGCACACTTTTCATTTGCCTGGCTTTGAATAATAGAGAATAACTTCAGACAAGATAGCGCATTATCAACGTATAAGGAACAGAGAAAGCGCATATGGCCATCACCATTACCATTCCTGGACAAACTCTACGGAGATGCCAACAGCCTCAAGCCGACCGCTTGCTTTCTTTGAACAAATTCAAGTTGACGTCTGAAAGTGAACGAAGAAGACAAGATGGAGCGGAAGCAGGACACGCCATTCTCAATGCTGGAGACAGCATAACTATTAAGGTCATGTAGACTAAGAACTGGCGCACACAGATGGTTATTGTCATCATCATCCTGTCCATTTATGCTCCTCATGGAGCATAGAACCACCATTGCAGCAAGCCGCTTGCACCAAATGTGCACCTGCAAAGTTGGTTTCTGTAGTAATATATTTTACATAATGAGACTTCCAGCCACATGCGTAACTTTATATTGGTCGCCTCTTACGACATGCTTGAAGGAGCCGGAGTCTTATTCTTTCTCTGCCTCCTCAGAGACCCACGGGAGTTAAACGGGGTGCACGCAGATAGGGTGTCACAGATTGCCTCCCCTGCTTTGCAGTAGTGGTCCAACAGTGGCCAACACTCAAGAGTATCTAATATGGGTCTTCAAAGGTGTCTACCTTCGCACAAGATTACTCTTGGCAGAGTTGTAGATAGAAGGATAATGACGCTTCTATCTCACGGCAGTGTTCACAAGTGTAGCAAGTTTTATTTGCTGGGGAGGTTATGATGTTATACCTAAAAGGAAAGAAATCTGTGTCTGTGTTAACCGTGTGAGGTCAAGCACATGTAGGCCCCTGACTATAATAGATGATGATGATGTATTTGCAGAGAACCTAACGCTACCTCCCTAGATCTCACACGGTCACTATTTTGGCTCTAGTGTCTGTTGTATGATGTACCTAATGTCTAGGGGAGAAATGGAAATGATGGTACATAAACACAAAACACTTTAACTCACTATAAGGAATTGACTAAAACAGTGGTTAAGGTTTTTCTTTAAAATTCAATATTTTCTTTTTACAATTTAATCTGCCTGTCCCGCCATCTCTTTTGGACAGGTCTTTGAAAATGAGGAAAAGATAGTTTACCTAAAAGGATTAACTAAAATGTGTGGACACTTTGTCCAATAAGTATAATGTCACTCTATCTCTCCTGTTGGTGTATTCACAGATTACAACTTTATTATCTAATAGTGTTTGTCATTTGTTAGGAGGGGCTGTAGTTTCATCACGCCCCATAACATCCTGGGTATGATTGAAAATACCAAAGTTTATTGTAACTGAAGTGTCAGATATACCCAGATGCTAACACATCACCTGTGATTCTTTGTAGAAGGATAATTCAGTATGTCGTTGCAGAAAATATAGATATCTCAACACGCACAAGCTCCTCCAGCTAGCTGCTGACAGCATAAACGTTTTACCGGAGACATGTTGGCGTTACACTAACTCATCAGGTTTCCTGTCACCGGCTGGTAACAGGAAATAAAACCTCTGCAATAAAAAGACACCCTGGCCTTTTTATATCTGATCACACTTTATTATTATTATTATTTACATATGGTGGTATGGGGTCAGCCTCGCGTGCATACAGGTGCACTCGCCCCTAATTTTATATGACTCACACCTTGCTGTGACCACACCTCAGGTCCCTATGGCAGATACGCCACTGTACTTTTACATAGTTTTCCTCAATACAATAACGTGGAGTAACCGCATTTCCTTTTGTATGATTTACTCTTCTTTTTTTAAATTATAAACGCTCCAGGCATGTTGTACAGTGTTCATGGAACACGGAGGCTTACTAACATATTCTAATACAATAATATTAAAACAAAATCATGACAATATACAACAGTTAGATACAGTTCAATGTGAGGACTCAATAATGTCTGCTCCCGGCATGTCCTTCACTTTTCCCAATAGCAGTATCTAACTTTGGCAGTTGTAATAAACATATTAATACATAAAGCATTCTTAACACAATTTCACAGAAATATATAACAAATAACGCTGACTTGCAAAGAATGGCCTCAGTTTTTCTCTGCCCTGCCCAGACTGCGAATTAATTTTTTATTTTATAAATTAACACAGCTGATCTCAGCGTATTTGATAGAAAAAGTTTTTGTCAATTGGCGATGAGCATTGAAAGCTTTTTGCTAATATCTATTAGTACTGGCCAATGGAAAACCTGCGACTACAAGAATTTAAATGTAGTTTTTGAAGAAAAAAAAAAAATTCCAAACAAACTCTGTGTCTGTTAGTCGATTGGTCAGTCTGCGTTAGTTATGCCAATACAAAAAGATGTTTATTTTTGGTTAACATTTACCTACCGCTCCCCTTTCCTCCTATACTCTTTTTACCCAATCGGATTTGAATTTACTCCAATGCCTCTTTCTAAGCTGGCGTCCCCACTAACATTATGAAAAAAACAAGCAGGAACCACAGTCTGTCCGTCTTAGTGTTACTAGACATATAGTATTATCTCAATAACTTGGCTAATAACACTGACTAACAAAAAAAAACTTTTTTTTTCTTTCTCTAACATTTCTATGTTTTTCTGGTCAATTTTAATGCGCTGTTTTTAAATCTGCAAACCGTTTTTCTCTATCAGGTCGGGATCTCTAGAAATACGCAATTGAAGTTTTTTAACAAGGCATACAGTATTACAACATCATTCGTACAAGAAGTATAACAGTTATGTAGGCTTGAATTTCTTTGCAGTCGACTTTCGTCGGTGAATGGCATGTGGTACATCGCGATGAAGCATCCAACAATAATCGGCAAGCATGGTCACACTCCACCGTCCTTGATAGCGTGATTCCATTACGGCGATATCTTGATGGAATCGTTCTCCATGTTCATCGCTGACTTCGCCAAGTTTGTCAGGGAAAAAGTCAAGATGCGAATCAAGCAAATGGATTTTGAGGGACATGTTACAGCCCATAATTCTGTATGCATCTATGCACTGCTTAACAATATGCACATAGTCGACAGATTTGTGATTTCACAGAAAGTTATCGACGATCGATTTGAATGCCATCCATGCGCGAAGTTCACTACCATGTAACAAGTTCTCGAATTGTTTGTCTGCAATAACTTTCCTAATCTGAGGTCCTACAAAGATACCTTCCTTTATCTTTGCATCGCTAACTTGCGGAAACTTTTCTCGAAGATAAGTGAAAGCTTTTCTCGTTTTATCTAACGCTTTTACGAAATTCTTCATGAGCCCCAACTTTATATGTAACGGTGGTAAAATGATGCCGTCTTTGTTAACTAATGGCTCATGTATTACATTTTTATGCCAGAGCTGCATACGATCCCTGATAGGCCACACCTTTCTTGCATAATGTTCCTGTCTGTTGCGGCTGTCCCATTCACATAGGAAGCAACAAAATTTAGTATACACAGTCTGCATGCCCGTGAGAATTGCAATGACCTTTAGGTCTCCACAAATCCGCCATTGGTAGTCATTGTACTTTATTTTTGCCAAAAGTATAGCCATATTGTCATAAGTTTCTTTCATATGAACAGAGTAGGCGACTGGAATTGATGAAAATAAATTTCCGTTATGCAATAACACGGCTTTTAGACTAGTCTTGGAAGAATCGATGAAAAGTCGCCATTCGTTGACTATGTGCTCACGACCGAGGTGCACCATTAGACCGTTTACATCTTTGCAATAGCAAATGCCATCATCCATCTCAAAGTATTGAACAAGTTCTCTGTGTCTATGACGAAATTTAGATATCGGAGTATTTGGCGCTAAAAGATTCCATTCTTTGAGTCGCGAACCGAGTAATTCCGCTTGTCCTTTGGTAAGAGCGAGATCACGTATTAGATCTGAAAGTTCTGAATGGTTAATTAAGTGAACACCATCATTCACCGGTATATAATCCGAGTCAGAATTAGTTTCTAAAGCAGGTAAACTATCACTTTCTGATGGTTCATTCACGTCCAACGGATATTGTTATGGTGGAACTGGGATCGGACACGTGATTGGATCATGAGGCACTGGTTTCGATACCGATTCTACAACTTCTAGAAGCCATATTTTGCTCAGAATTATTTCAAAATACAGTAACTATTTGAAAAATAGCGTAACATATGTCATGCATCTTTTAGCAGTATAAAAAGTAGAATTATTTTGCATTTTATTAATTTTTAATAAGTTATATAGTAAAAATGAAACGGAGCAAATAACGGTTTCCCAAAAATATATTTATTCACAAATATCTTAAGAACCCGACGTGATAGAGATAAACGGATTCCAGATTTGAAATCAGCGCAAGAAACTGACCTAAGAACACTTATTCTTATATAAGAAAGAAAAATGTTGTTTGTCAGTGTAATTGGACTACCATATTTTTTAAAACACATTTTTGTTCAGGGGACTCTAAGCTATTCTACCATATGATTTTTATGGTCAGTTTCATTATGGTTTAGATTTTCAATTTTGTCACTGTCAATCGTCAAATATAAATTTTACACAAGTCGGCCATCTTCCCCCTCTCATCTCTCTCTAGCATTTTTATTCAAATAACTAACTTGTTTGAGTGACGTCAGAAATACATTACTCGGCGAGAATTTAAACTGTCTGTGTGTATATATCATCGGGCCAACCCACAGCGTGTCAAGCGAAGCGGGGTTTTGCGCGGCGGGTGTTAGAATTGGCGTTAATTATTACTGTTGTCTCGTGTTACACTACCAAAAAATGTAAGGATTACTACTATTAAAGGCGTTAAAGTTAAAGTATTACGTTAATTCAGACAGTAGTTTGGCGGCACATTTCTTGAAGATCGTTAATTATAAGTCTTGCCGCAGTCTCTATCAGATCGGGCAAAATGTTAAAAATGTTTATTGTACGTCACAAGGAAAGCGAGTAGGTTTATACGGCGGGATCGTTTCTAAGCATTACCATGGCACAAAATTCAGCGCGATGCTGGCGTGTGAGATGCCTATAGTCAGACACATACGGGCGGGGTTATTTATTATCATAGGACTAAAATCTTACTGAAATGAGCGATTATCTCGCAGATTTTACTACAACAAGATGTTTTCAGAAGTCAAGAACAATGCTCCATAGGGCAGAACACTATTAACTTATATCTGATCCGTCGCTTTTTGTGAAGAATTAAGCAATGGTTTTAGCCTGTTCAAGCCCCCCCCCCCCCCCCCCCCCCCCCCCACCCCCACCCCCCACCCCCCCCCCCCACCCCCCCCCCCCCCACCCCCCCCCCCCCCCCCCCCCCCCCCCCCCCATCATATCCCTCCAGCTAGTGTAAATCCAACGAAATTCTTTTATAAGTATTTGCTCTATAGATGTATATATATATATATATATATATATATATATATATACTGAAGCACATTAAAAACGCACCACTATTATATATACTGATGCCGAGAAGCTGGCAAAAAAAAAGTGTGGGAATGGATTTTCCCCGTGTTTGCCATGCGGTAGAGAGCGAATGGCTGCTGGAATGGAAAGTGCAAGATTCAACCCATGGGTGTGTGTACAGACTACATGAAAACGATGAAAGTTACACGTGCAACACGATTCTCAACAGCTATGACCCTGAAAATGTGTACGCGTTGTGGCAGTATACTCGGTATAAAAAGGCCGTTGAGACAAAACACCCAGTACATGTGCTTGAAATGCCACGACTATCTGAAAACGACCGCCAACGAGCCATTGGTACGTTGGAGACCGGAATGAGCTCGCGGGCCATTGCCAGAAGGATGAATTGCCACCACAGCACTATTGTACGTCTCAATGAACGTTACGGAACCACTGGCAGTGCCCGGGATAGACTTCGGAGTGGCCAACCACGAGTTACTACCCCTGCGCAAGATCGTCATATTGTGCTGAGTCACCTAAGGAATTGACTCTCCCGGCAAGTCAAACAGCAAGAGCAATAGTTGGTAGACATTAGCAAGTCTCTCGAATGACAGTCATACGACGACTCAGAGATACAGGCCTTACTGCAAGACGACCTTATGTTGGGCCAAAGTTGACTCACAGACATCGTCAGCAGCGCCTGCAATGGGCAGAGCAACATATCAGATGGACTAGACTGCAGTTGAATGCTGTCCTATTCACAGACGAGAACAGATTCAACATATTCTTTGCAGATGGACGTATGCGGATTTAGCGACGGTGTGAAGAGCGCTTTGCAGATTGCTGTGTCAACCGATTTCGAGGTGGCAGTATTCACATTTGGGGAGGATTCAGTTTTCACCATCGCTTGCCTCTTCACGTCTTCCGTGGAAATGTTAATGCTGTGACATATCGAGATGAGGTTCTGGATGCATTAGTTGCTCCTGCGTTCACAATTTATCCAGACTTGCAGCTTCTCCAGCAGGATAACGCACGTGCATTTTTTTGTATTTTTGGTTTTCTCCCTTGCCTGCACAGAATGCAATGAATTTCATAACAATCAAATGTACAAATTAATGACCAGCATGGATTCATAGGAAAATGAATAAAGATTCCAAATATGTAAACTTGTACACACTTATATTTACATTTCACACTCTGTTCCTGGATTATACAGGTGGTGCGTTTTTAATGTGCTTCAGTATATATATATATATATATATATATATATATATATATATATATATATATATATAAATATATATATATATATATATATATATATATATATATATATATATATATATATATATATATATATATATATATATTATATATATATATATATATATATATATATATAAAAGAGTCTTGTTCAAACGTTTGCTTTCATACCTATAATAATTGAATCAACTATGACTGTTTGTTTTAAAAGAATGTGTAACAAATTTAATAATCAATTAGTTTTAACAGGTTAAAATAGCGATGGAATGATGGTGAAATTTAGATGTAAATAAATTTTCTTCACTGAGACTTGGTTTCACGATATAAAAGAACACAATTGTCCTTTTGCAGTTTCCATAATAAACTTAGTTGGTCTAAGTGATTCCTGCAGCTGTGGTTTCGTCTATTCTTTTGTGATGAGGGCACTTCTCCACACAACTCGTCCAATGTAGGTGGTTAGGGTTGATTCCCTGCTTTTAGAGTAGAAATTGTAGCGTCAAAACTTTAGTCTTCTAGCTCCGTTCCACGAACAGTCTGATAGCTTCGTTCCACAAACTTTAGACAAAATAAAATGAACAAATGCCTCTGCTAAGTATATTTGTGGGCTGCAAATTAACAGGCACAGTGTTTCGTTGTCCACCCACCAATGTTAGCCTCTCTGAATAATTAAATTCTTGAGTATACACAGCGTAAATCAGGGAAGATGATTAGAAATCACCAATATTCTTCTGGGTGTTTAACTATGAAAATATGTGCTTGGACAGCGCGAGCAATGATTTGCTTGAATTACAATTAACAAGGTACATATATCTCACAAAATGATATTATACACTTGGGGCACATGTGGTGTAATCATCACTCATCACTGCTCTAGTCGGAGTCTGGGGTTGCTGCTGCTTTCGCGTTTCTGAGCGAATTAGCATAAAACAAACACCAGCGCTTGCTGTACTGGTTTATGAATATAATATTTTCATATGTTGAGGTTGCCAGCCTCATATATAACCACTCAACAAGGAAAACATGTCAAATTCACATCTGTAAAATAAATGTTTACACTTACCCCAAAGTAACTTTTGGGAACACAATCTCCTGGCACAGTATAGAATGGACACGGCAATTAAGGTTAGATGCTTTCGAATCACTTCGTCTGGAAATCTTAGTATTCCTCTTATGAGGGGTGGATCTGATTCCTTAGGTCTCCAGTCTTTGTATTTAAAAATGCGGGTTTACTTTTTTAAGTTTTAAAGTTGCCCAAATATTTCGATCCTGGTCCTTTAAGTTTCCAGTCTTTGTATTTAAAAATGTGTTTTTACTTTTAAGTTTCAAAGTTGCCCAAATACTTCGAACTGTCATTTACAATTTTGGAATTCTTTGTCCGATGTCTCTCTCTCTCTCTCTCTCTCTCTCTCTCGTTAAAGTCTATTCCGGCTCTCAAATTAAGCCAATGGTAAGCTCTTCAGAACTATATGGGTCGGGGTATTAAATAATAATATCCCCCGCGTGTTTTAAAATATTCAATTTAAAAATTCCAACTCGTGACCTCTTTCTAATAAGGCAGTAATACTTCTTATTGCATCTTTGTGGAAACTCACAAACAAATCTGTGTAGTTATTTTGTGTCTAGATGCTTTCCCACCATTATTGTCTTCCCAGAAAATCGGTAATATTGATACAGAGATGGGCCACCGGAAGCTATTATCTCATTTATCACCTGTGTCTTTGTGCCTCCACCAGTCAGATACGGATCGCCGGCAACTTAGACAAACAATCTGGCTTTCTTTCCATACCCTTACTTACTTAGTCGTTCCCCTTCTACCGTGAGGTGTAGAGGTTTGGAAGAGAAAGCGCCAGACCATCTTATCGGCTGTCTTCCTCCTGGCCTGGTTCCATTCTAGTCTTCGGTCCTTCACAGATTGTCTAATGTTGTCCTCCCAGCGGACTCTGGGTCGTCCTGAGGGTCTGGATTCCTGGCTCTTAGTTTCCAATGCTTGTCGTGGTAGCCGATCTTCTCAAAATCTGCAGACATGGCCAAACCATCTTAGTTGGGACTGTACTACTTGGGTCTGCAGGGGGTGGGATTTTAGGCCTTGACGTATCGTCTGGTTGCGGACCATGTCTCTTCTTGTTACTTCAGCCACCTTCCTAAGATACCTCATTTCTGAAATTTGGATCTGGCTTTTGTGGGTTATAGTCATTGCCCATGACTCATATCCATATATCAAGACTGGGACATACGTGGAGCGGTATACAGCCATCTTCGTTTTCTTACCAACCTCTCTCTTGCTGAGGAATCATCGATTTATGGCCTGAAAAAGTCTCCCAGCTGCTGCTTTTCGAGTGGCCAACTTTTCTTTGATGCCTCCCTTTCGGTCTATAATAGCTCCAAGGTATTTAAAGTGGTCGACCTGTTCAAGGACCTGTTCTCCCAGCTTAATCTGATGTCTTTTTTCTTCTCGTGATATCACCATGGATTTTGTTTTAGAGCTGCTTATGACCATCCCTCTCTTCTCCAGCTCTTCCTTCCAGACTTACAGGTTGGATTGGAGATGTGCCTCTGATTTAGCAATCAGGGCAACATCATCAGCAAATGCCAGCTCTGAAATACAGACCAGTCTCATCTTCCAGTACCCCACTGAATACTTTCTTGTTTTCTCCTTAAATGACTTGATGACATCGTCCATGAGGAGTATGAAAAGATAAGGTGTCAGGATATCACCTTGTCTTACACCAGTGGTGGTCCTGAACTCTTCTGACTTATGGTTTGCTGTCCTCACATAATTTCTGCAATGCTTGTAGAAGCTCTGTATTGCATGAATCAGAGGTGCTGGAATATTCTTCCTTGCCAAACAGTCCCAAAGTCTGCTCCAGGGGACCCTGTCATCAGCCTTTTCCAGAACTATGAAACAATGATGGATCTCACTCTTATACTCAAGGGCCTTTTCACTCAGCTGACTGAGTGTGAAGATTAGGTCTTGAGTACTTCGGTTTGCTCGGAATCCGCACTGGACCTCATCCAAAATAAGGCTCAGGTAGGCGTCGGAGTTTCTGCTCTAGGTTTCTAGAGTAGATTTTACCAGGGACATTGAGAAAGGATATGCCTCTATGGTTTCCACATTGTCGATTGTTACCCTTTTTGAAAATTGGTGTTATGATGGCAATCTCCCAATCCTTTGGTATGGTCTTGTTGCACCACACTGCCTGTAGGACCTTAAGAGTAATAGGTCGCCTGATGCGCCCGTGTACTTAACCATTTCTGGTGTTATACCATCATGCCATGCTGCTTTGCCCATCTTGATTTTCTCCAGTGCTGCCTTCAGTTCTTCCATCTTTATGTCATCTTTGTAGCGTGAGGTTTTTATTGTATCTAGGATCAGTATAGTACTGACAGTACAGAAATATAATTTCTGCAGGAAAATGGCGAAGTCCCAGTGTATGAGAGAACTACTGGTATCACAAATTAGTTACGGCTGTGAATGATCTGATCTCGAAAAATTAGTAGAATGGAGACAGTCATAAAATGCCACCCCGCTGTGTAATTAACTGTGATGTAAAAAAAACAAGGAAACAGATTTCACTTAACAATTATAAACTTGACAAGTCGTTCAAATACATATTCCTTATTTATTAAGTATATAAACTATCTACTCTTGTGCTGAAGGGTGGATGTTGGAAGATGGAATGTAATGGATTTGTAAGTTTAGATATGATATATACCTTGTGTGCGAAGTTCCAGGCAGCTGGATTGACCCGAACATACGACCTCAGGTTGGATGACACTAATAAACCCTCTAAGATTTATACAAGCCAGTTTTTGACTCGACTAGTGAAGCAAGTTTGCCCGGCATGCAGGTATGCAGGAATCCATCTTGACAACTTTCTCTTCTACAGTCTGTCGTTCGAGCTGGCCTTCGTGTTTGTGTGTGTATTTGAATAAAATTCAACCCCATATATAGGTCAACGCAGGTAAATGGTACTGCATAAGGAACACTTTTGATTGGTTTTCGGCGTTTTCGTCTTTTTAATTGCCGGGCCTTTTCGTACTTTCCGTGACCGAGTTCCGAAGCAACAGCGTTTTTCCTTTTTTTCTAATTTATTCTGTCTGCCGCCATCTTGCGGGAACTTGACTTCTGTGAGTCTGTTGAGTGGGCTGTGCATTTTTGATGCTTGACCTAGCTCACCATCAAGGAGTTCTGAGAAATATTCTTTCCATCTTTCCATTACTTCCTTCGGGGCAGTAAGCAATTCGCCTTGCTTGTCCTTTATACATTTGAGAGGGCTTTGTTTTTCCTTCCTCATGTTCTTTAGGGTCTTATAGAACAATTTCTGGTTTTCTTGCACATCTTTTTCTAGCTTTTCTCCAAGTTCTTCCCATGACTTCTGTTTTGCTGCTAGCACCTTGTTCTTTGCTTCTGTTCTGAGTGTCACATATTCTCTATATTTCTCTATTTGTCCTGCTGTGTTTTTAGCTCCTAAGTATTGTTTCCATGCCATTTTCTTCTCTCTTATTTTCTCTGACTTCCTCTGTCCACCAAGGTGTCCTCTTTCTCTTGTTCCCAAGTCGGACTTCACCACATGCTTCTGCAGCAGCTGTCTTTATGATGTCCTTGAATTTAAGCCAGAGGGTTTCCAAGTCATCAGGTTGTTCTTCTGTGTTTCTCACCGCTGTAGCAATAAGCCCCTGGTATCTGGTCTTAATTTCTGGCTCTCTCAGCTTATAGGTCTTATATGCTCATTTCTCCTGTTCCTTTACTTAGTTTCTTCCGTGATGTTAGGCAGTTCCTAGGCTGAGCAACTCTTTCAGTTGTTCTGTTGATTGTAAGCAGGTAGTGATCACTTCCAATCTCTGGCCCCCTCCAGACTCTAGCATCTCGGACATATTTGAATGAGCTCTTCCTAACAATGGCATAGTCGATCACTGACTTATCATTCTTTGTTGGTTCACATCTAGTGTATGCATGTATGCGCTTATGGGGGAACTTTGTGTTTGTAATAATCAGATTCTGCTCACTGCAGAACCTAAGGAGTCGCTTTTCATTGTCATTGAGAGTATCTTCTCCATATCTTCCGATAACTCCACCCCATCTATCATGGTCATTTCCAACTCTGGCATTGAAATCTCCGAGCATGATAATTTCATCTAGGCAGTCATCCACTGTCCTTTGAAGCAGCTCGAAGAATTCCTCCTTGACCTCTGCTCTCTCCTCCTCATTTGGCTTATACACTATGACCAGGTTGACTATGTTTTCTCCTTCTTTTAGTTTTACAACCATAATGCGCTCCGAGACAAAGTTGCATCCCTTGATACTATCTTTTCGGTTTTTGGCCACAATGCAACCCACGCCCCCTTTGACTCTTTCAGATGTGGGTACACCACTGTTGAGCAGCGTGTTGCCATCGAGATCCATGACTCCTTGTCCCTTTTTCTTTGTTTCCGTTATAGCCAGGATTTCTAGTTTTGCTTTCCTCATCTCTTCCACCAGCTCCTCTTCTTTCCCGTTTATACTTCTTGTGTTCCATGTTCCATAAGTCGTGGTCCGTAGTCCGTTCCAGTTCGTCGCTTTTAGAATCAGTCCGGTTTTCTCTCTTATATTACTCGTAATCATAATTTAAAGCAAACAGATGATTGGCCTGTTGTTCCTTTGCATGGTGGAGGGGGTGCCTCCTTACGGCCTCCATGCAGGCCGCCCTCCTCCTTTTTCAGCCGGGCTTGGGACCGGCCTTGGCGGAGTTCTTTCCATACCCTGCCGGGTCCTATTGTTCTGTGGAGTGTAGGGACAAACTTGGATCACCCGTGACCGTCTCTAACAAAGGTGGCTAGACAACTTAAGTGATAAGAGCATTATCCGGTGATCTGTTCAATTAATCTCGATAATACTACAGTTCACCTGGTGAAACGTAAACAAGTCTGGGAGTGGTAAGAGCAAAAACAATGTAGGTGCAGGAAATATGTCAAATAATAGGACGATGAAGAAGAGAGAGAAGGGCGCAAACGTACATGTACACACGTTTTGTCACATAACGGCGCTTTTATTATATCACTAGATACAAGGAACGCCCTGACACAGTGAGAACCCATACCACCCTGAGATTATGACGCGAATTTCCAAGCAGAAGGAAGCAAAGAAAACCGGCATCATCCAGTGATAAGCACCAACAAACAATGCAGACGACATTAACAAACAAGACTTCATGAAAAAACTTAACGAAGCATAAGATAAAGCTCCAAGACATTGGCATCAAGACAGTCATCGGAGTGCAAAAGTTGAAGCAGACAAATAGGAATTGAATGACATGCGGTATGACATAGGAAACAGAAATAAGAATGCAGAAAATGAATTAGTCATCCGTGGAACTAGGGCTGTGGAGTCGGTCTTTTTTTTTTTTTTTTTTTTGTGGAGTCGGAGTCGGTAAAAAATGTCTGGACTCCGAATTTTATGCCATACTAGCTGTAAGTACCCGGCGTTGCCCGGATTTTCCTAGTAACTGTTTAGGAAACTTAGGAAATGTAAAAATCAAACTATAATATTTTTATATTCGAGTAAAAATGCATTTTCGTTTAAGTTAGTGACGACTCCTTTAAGTGACTATTCTCGTGAATTGTTTACAGTAATTGCAAATGCAAGCAGCACCAAATACTGTTTTTCCTTATGGTTCAACCGGAAGAGTGATTTCATTCTGCCTCCGAGTTTTTGCAAGAAGCAAATTAATAAAGCATATTTTCGCATTCGATCTGGCTCACCAAGAAAGAATAGTCCACCGTTTCATTTTTTTTTAAACGTGTTTACTACATATCTTTGTAGCACGCCCCCTTCAAACACATACATTGTTTCGTAAATCAAGACGCTTATTACTTTCTTTGATATCTTCCTTGATTGTTTATATTCTTTTTTGCTGCACTGAAATACTCCTCTTTATTTATGTTTTAGTTGTTATTCAGATTGTTTCGTTGTTCTGGCGATCTGTTTATACTTGCACGCGTTTAATATTGGTTGGAGGTTTGTTTAGGTCAATCTGTATCTTTCTGGACAAACAGTAAAACTATCAGAAAGGCTAACAAATGGCTCTGTAAAGTTTTTTTTTTTTTTAATGTTTGCATCATTTTGTAATGGCACGCTTTGTTCATCCAAGACACAATGTCCGTCCGTTATATTAACGCGCGTATAGAATTAAAGTACTCCTAATATAAAAGACCGAGTAAATGTGTTTAGCTGTATTCCACACAAAATACTCAATTTCTTATGATGGAACCGCAAAATCAATTTTATTCTGCTTCCGAGTTTTAGCAAGAAGCAAATTAATAAGACACATTTTCCTTTTCCGAGCTGGCGCACCAAGAAAGAATAGTCCAACTCATCCTTTTTTAACGTGTTTACTACTGTTTTTTGTAGCACATTCTTTTCATTGTTACTTGCAACAACAAAAAACGATTATTTTCTGTGATAAATACGTCTAATATAAAAGACCTAGTGATTGTGTTAAGCTGCATTTTAAAAATAAGTTTCTATTTTTGGCGAGACGTGACCCATTCAACCTAGACACACCGATGACGTCGGTTATATCAGGACACATGTCCAAATAAAGAAGACCTGTCGGTGTAGTGTACTGTTTAGGCATGAACAAGACTTTTTTTTTTTTTTGTCTAAAAAATAATTTGCCTCGTTTTGGCTAGGCGCCAGCTTCATTAAGGCGCATGTCCAAATAGAAAAGACCTTGCGGTCGGTTTCATTGTATAATATCCATGGTGAATATCATATCTTGTTATTCCGAGTACACAATTAAAACCCGCCTTTTAAAATTAATTATATTAATTTGATATAATAAAAAACAAACCGAAATGCTACATACAACTTAACTTTTCTTTTAATTTTCAATTATAACTTTCTTCTTCTTCTTTGATCCTTAGCCGCCGACCGTCAAAGCAGTCAGTGGCCATCACGCCTAGTGGCGTCTTGTAGGGCAACAACAAATTGATTCCACTTTGCTCGGTCGGTGGCCATCCCTCGTACAGTGCCCCAACCCCGGTTCACCCCCGCATCTCAGCCTCCACAGTCCCCCGCCAGGCCGCCCTTGGTCGGCCTCTCTTTCGCCCCCCCCCCCCCCCTCAGGAGTCCAAAGCACAGCTGTTCCCGCGATGGCGCCGGGGTCTCCCCCGAGGACATGACCAACCCAGCCCCAGCGTCCGCCAGCCACGATGGCGTGCACGTCCCCCTGCCTGCTACGAGCAAGCAGATCCTGGCCAGTGATGGCACTCGGCCAAAAGATTCGGTGAATTTCTCCCAGGCATGCTGTGTGAAAAGAGGACAACCTCGACACCCCCCTCTCTGCAACTCTCCAGCACTCCGCACCATAGAGAAGCACAGAAAGCACACAGCTCTGATATAATCTCAACTTTGTGCCTGTGCTGCATCGGGAGGACCCCCAGATGCCGTCCAGGCCAAAGAAGGCCGTTCTTGCCCTATTCATTCCGATGCCGATGTCTTTGCCTGCCCCGCCGTCTGGTGTTACTATGCTTCCTAGGTATGTGAAGGTATCTGTCTGTACCAATTGCTTATTCCCTACCGATATGGGCTCAGGGCTGCTCACATTGAGCGCCATGACCCCAGACCTCTTTAAATTGAATGTTCAAGCCCACCTGCTGGCTAAACCCACTAAGTCCATCCGCCTTTTCCTGGATGCGCCGACGTGAATGTGCCAGTAGTGCAATGTCATCTGCATATTCCAGATCTTCTAATGTAGAAAATGCTGTCCATCCCATTCCTCCCGGACTGCCCCCCGCCGTCCGGCGCACCACCCAGTCCACGACCGCCAAAAACAGAGCGGCTGACAAGGGGCATCCCTGTCGCACCCCCGCCCCCACCCCAAAGGCCAGGCCGCTCTGCCCAACACCGCACGCAAAGCCTGCACAGAGGCCCTCTACGATTGACACCATGCAGCCCGAAACTCCACAAGCCCCCAGCACCCTCCATAAACTGTCCCTATGCACGCCGTCAAAAGCCTTTTCAAAATCAACGAAATTAATGTAAAGCTGTCTTTGCCATTCTGAGCACTGTTCTATAATGTTCCCGAGAGTGAATATATGATCTACACATCTCCTGTTCTTTCTAAATCCTGCTTGTTCTTTCTTCAGTTTGTGATCTACTGCCTGTGAAATTCTCTGTATAATTATCCTGCCTAGTATTTTGCTGGGAACTGAGAGAAGAGTGATTCCTCTCCAATTATTGCAGTCTGCAAGATCTCCCTTCTTGGGCAATTTGACAATTATTCCTTTATTCCACTCTGATGGTGTTGTCCCCGTTTTCCAGACTTGTGCAAATAGTGGCTCCAATAGTTCTGCTGCCAGCTCAGGGTCTGTCTTAAATAGCTCTGCATTTAAGTTATCATGGCCCGGAGCTTTGCCGTTCTTTAACCCTTTGATTGCTGTGATGATTTCTTCTTTTCGTGGAATGTCTGTATTCACATCTAGATCGTTTTCAGCTTCAGGAACATTCAATTGTGTCTCTGGTGGTTCCTTGTTCAGAGTTTCTCTGAAGTGCTCTGCCCATCTTGCTTCTTGTCCCTCTGCTGTCGTGATGAGATTACCTTGCTTATCTCTTACTAATGTAATATTGTTTGCACCTCGTTTTCCGCTGATGAATTTAGTTATTTTGTATACTGTGCTTTGTTCATTTCTCAGTGCTGCCTCCTCTGCCTGTCTTGCAAGATCGTCTAGGAAATTCCTTTTGTTGGCTCGGGTTTGGCGTTTAACTTCCTTGTCCAGCTGACTGTACTGTTCGCTATATAATTATAACTTTAATGTGTAATTAAAACTTTTTAATTGCGTTGTAAATTAATAACAATTTGCGTAGTTATTTGCAAAAAATATATTTTTTTATCATTCTGATTATTTCCCTTGATTCAGCCTTTACGTTGCATATTGGTGGTCAGTCACATTTTCTGAATATGTCTCCAGTGTAATCCTTTGAGGCAAGAACTCACAGATTCTCACTGTTGTATCTAAAGCACCAGCTTATTTTTTTTTTAAACCAAAGCAGTAAAAATTAAATTATTTTACAATTTAAATATGCTTGACGCAGTATTGTAAAAATGCTACTAAATCTTCTTAGATTTTCATTCAAATTAAACAGGTACAGTTGTTGGTGCTTACTTTGAATGTTGATCCACATGGAACATTCACTGGTTTTAATATATATATATCGATACAGTTCTGCTACAATTAGAATCCGCGTGGCAAAATCAGTGCCATTACCTGGCAATATGCGACAAAATTACTTCTCTTTAAACGGTCCATCAGCGATTACAATTATTATTTTTTTAATAGTTTTATTTTCTGCAAAAACTAAAGTTTTTGCTACAAAATGACTTAAAACTAATTGTTGTCTAGTGAGTTTGGTTTTTATATATGTGGATACAGTTATTTTACTTTTTTAATTCGCTTGACGCAGTATTTTAAAAATGCTGTTAATTTTTTTTTTTTTAAATACTCTAAATCTCGTTAGATTTTCATTCAAATTAAACACGCACAGTGGATGATGCTAACATCGAATGTTGATCCACATGGATGTTGTTGTTGTTGTTTTGAAGAAGTGATGGGTGCAGAGCGGGCACTTAACAGCTGACCGTTATTGCCTCTTCTCGTTCCATCTTGGTCTACCCTGTTCAACCTGAAAATTGGTTATAATTGGGGTATTTAGTGTTATTTTATTTACTAATTTTGTATTCAATTTAAATAACTATTGTCTTTTGCAGTTGCTGATTTTTATTTATATTAGTATTTGTCCATTTTATTTTCTCTTTTGTATTGTTTATAGATAACTATTGTCCTTTACCCTCGTTTTTAATTTGTATTAGTATTTATTCTTTTTTGAGTTTTTTGTTGTTGTTGTTGTTGTTGTTGTTGTTGTTGTTACCTTGTTGTCATTCCTTGTCTTATGAGTATTTAGAAAGTTTTTTTTTTTTTTTTAAATGATTTGTTAGTTCTTGTTGCTTAATTTCTATTTGGTTGAATGTCTTTTCTGAAGTACTAACCTTATGTTTTCCTTTGTTTTATGTATATATCTTTTAAGTATTGATTGGGCATCTCCCGGGGCATCTATACTTAAAACCTTATCACCTGTCATGTCTATATTGTGATTTCTATAGTACGTTTTTAATTCAAGCCTTTGTTGTTCGTACTTTTTACAGTGGATCAGGTAGTGGTCTATGTCATTTTCTTCCTGTCATTCTTGGCAGTGTGGTTCCTCTATCATAAAGTATGCTGCACTGAGACTGAGACGCCTCCGTTTTTTGTTCGATGGTATCTTTAATTCTTCTCTGACCTGGCACGTCCTTGTTGGTTCTTTCAGCAGTTTGAACGCGTGTCTGCCTTTTCTACTGTTCTTCTATGTTGTCTTCCATTCCTCGTTTATAGTTAGCTTCACTTGGCTCTTGATCTCCGACCTTCCCAGTCCTGCTCTTATATTGTTTTTACTTATTCTTCCATTCTTGGCGTTCTGGTCTGCCAACTCGTTACCAGCTATACCTATGTGTGCTGGAACTCACACTAGCCTCACACTACATCCTCTGTTCCCTAGTGATGTATTAATTGCTAGAATTTCTTCCTTTATGTTTGGCCGGCTACATTTACCTGGGTGTTCTAGTGCTTGTAGTGGTGAGTCTGTAATTATAGTAACAGCTTTTGGTGGGTTATCTTCGATTATTTCTAAACATTTTAGAATTGCTACCATCTCTGCAGTAAAAATCGAAGCCCCTTCAGTTACACTGTAGCTCTTTTTAATTCCCCACTGTGGTATTTCTATTCCTGCACCTAGTTGCCCACTATCACCCTTGGATCCATCAGTGTAGACGGCAAGACTTTGTTTAGTTAGTTGATCTATGAACTTTATACTGATCATTTTGGCTTCCTTATCTTCTATGTTTTGTTTGAACTTTTCAGTAAGTGAGTAGTCTATGATTGGTGTTTTTAGTTCCCAGGGTGGTATCTTGCTTCTATATTTATAACTATTTTAAATTGTGTTTGACAGTTCTTTGAACTGCGTTAGATCTTCTATAGTTCTCCACCCTGTTGGATATCTAGCTTTATTTAAGGGGACGTCCCATACACTTGGTTGGTTTTTGACAAATGCTTTATGTGCTGGGTGGGTCACTTCTTGTGCTACTTTACTCCAATAATTTAATCTTAGTTCTTTCCGTCTTAGACCAAGGGGTGGTATGCCAAGAGCTACTTATAGCGCTTCTATTGGTGTTGATATAAATGCACCTGTAATGGTTCTCATGGCTGCATTTTGAATTCTGTCTAGTTTTGCTTTCTTAGATGCTGCAGCTGAGTCATAGACTATGCTGGCATAATCCAGTTTCCCCCTGATGAAAGACTTGTAAAACATAAGCATTATTTTATTGCTGGCCCCCCCCCCCCCCCATCCATTACCTTTTACTATCCTTAGTATATTTAGGGGTCCCCTACAGCTTTATACTAAATTGTCTATATGTTTAATCCAATTTAGTTGTTTATCTAAAGTTATGCCCAGAAATCTTGTTGTTAAGGAGGTACATATTTTCTGTCCTTTGTTGGTTATATTGATTTTTTTTTTTTTTTTAATTTCCTTTGCTGAATATCACACCTACTGTTTTGTTTACATTAATTTGGAAGCCCCAACTTTTCATCCACTCTGAAACTTTGTCTATTTGTTTTTGAAGTTTTTGGTAAACATGGTCCAAGTTTTTTCCAGATCGCCAAATGGCACAGTCATCTGCAAATTGTGATACTGCATTCTTAATGTCGTTAAATTCATCTGCTAAATCATTTACAGTTATAGTGAAAATTGAAGGTGAAATCACTGATCCCTGAGGAATCCCATTCTGTTGTTCATATATTTCTGACTTATCATTATTCACCTGTACAGCAAAATACCTGTCCTGTAAAAAAGTTTTCTAGATACCTATAGGTTTTACCAGTAATGCCAATCTTTTTCATTTTGTAAAGAGCTCCATCTCTCCAGCATTCATCATAAGCTCTAGCGACATCCAAAAAGACCGCCACTGTTTTCTCTTTCCCCTTGAACCCTAGCTTTACATCGTGTTCTAATCTTACAAGCTGGTCTACTGTACTTCTGTACAGTCTAAACCCTGACTGGTTTGGGCTATATAACTGATTTTTGTCCAGGAAGAATTAACTCTTTTGTTAACAACAGTTTCCAATATTTTACCTAGTTGTGATGTTAAGGAGATAGGCCTATATGAACTTACATCATGGGCTTCCTTATTGGGTTTTAGGATGGGTACTATCATAGCTACTTTCCATGCTTTTGGTATCTTTCCTAAGCTCCATATTTTGTTATAAAGGGAAGTTATTATGTTTATAGTTTTTTGGGGTACTTTCTTAAGGATTTCATAACTAAGTATATCATGCCCCGAGGTAGTATTAGATTTTTCTTTTAAATACACTAGTTACTTCTTCCTCTGTTATATCAGCATCTAAATAGTTTGTTTCATCTATCTGGTATGGTAGTTCCTTTGAAAACTGTATCCTAAGTATTTCTCTTTTGTCATTTTCTTAATGTCCAAGACTACTTTTTGCACTGACTTTATAGAAATACTCAGCAAGGGCATTAGCTGTTTCTTTATGTTTCTGCTCTCTTTGATAGTTTGATTGTTGGCATTATTGTTTACTTATTGTTCCCTTTGATTGCCTTAAGCTTTTTCCATACTTCTTTAATTTGAGTGCTAGGTTTAAGTGACTGACAAAACTCCTTCCAGTTAGTTTCTTTGGCTTTAAATATTATTCTGTTAGATTCATTCCTAATATGTTTATACTCATCATAGTTTTCTTCTGTTCTGTTATTTCTTTATTTTTGTAAGGCCCTTTTCCTTCTCTCATGAATTTCTGCACAGCTTTTATTCCACCAGGCAACTGGTTCTTTATTCCACTGAGTTTTTCTTTTCTTATTAATGTTATTTATTGGTTTTAGGTGCTGTGGCAAATTTTTATTTGGTATATATTTTATTGCTATTTTCAGAATTTCATTGGTCAGTGTTTCTGCCCACAAGTCAGTATCATCTGATTCCATGTCTTTATATTCCATCACCTCCAGCTCTGATTGGAAGGCTTCCCAGTTTGCTTTTTTATAGTTGAAAGTCGGTTTCTCTGGTTCTGGGTTTGGAATGACGTTTTCATGCATGGTTATTATAATGAGCAGATGATCTGATTTTATGTCTTGTAACACTTCCCAATTTACATTCGCTAGTTGTTAGTTGCTATACTTATGTCTATTGCTGAGTCTGCCCTGTTAGCTTGTGGATTAATTCTAGTTGCAGTTCCATCATTTAGTATTAGAAGGCCATTGTTTTCTATAAAGTCAAGTAGGCGCTTTCCTGCATTGTCTGCATGTTGTCCACCCCAAGCATAATGATGGGAATTAAAATCGCCTACTATGACTGTTTTGGGGCCTAGTCTGGTGCTTATGGCTAGTATTTCTTCATCTTTAATTATGCCATTTTTAGCGTATACATTTAAGATTGTTAGATTGTTTGGTTCTGCAGCTATAGTAACCTGGATACCTTCTATGTTGGTTGTATCAAATACTTCCCAGTCTATAATTTTTAATGTTTCGTTAACTAAGACTGCAACACCCCCTCCTCTACCTTCTTTCCTATCATGCCTAAGTATCTTAAAGCCCTTACAACTATATCTACTATTTGGGTTTAAATGTGTCTCTTGAAGAGCATATATAGTGTTAGTTCCTACTGTCTCTGCTAGAAGGGGTGCAAAATTCTTTTTGATACCCCTACAATTCCACTGTATAATTCTAAATCCTTCTAAGCTGAACTTTAACATCATCTAGTATCCCTTTTATTTTTGGTTAAACTATCAAATTTGCTCTTATTCTGTATTTCCTGTACTCGTGGGCCCATTATCAACCAAGTTCTCAAGAAATTCCTCATTCAGACTTGTTATTTTGTACCTAATTTTTTCCACTAAGTATGGTAAAAGTACCTCAACTTGTTCTTTGATAGATTCTTCTAGGTTGCTTTTGTTTTCCTGTTGTATTATGTTCTTTATGACCACTTTCCTATTTTTTTCATGGGCCCTTTTATTTTCAACCAACTACATTCGCTTCTCTGCCTAGGTTTATCTCTTGTTCTTTGATAGATTCTTCTAGGTTGCTTTTGTTTTCCTGTTGTATTATGTTCTTTATGACCACTTTCCTATTTTCATCCAATACTACATTCGCTTCTCTGCCTAGGTTTATCTCCTGTCTTTCACTTTCCATTCTTTTTAGTATTATTTTGACTTTTAGTTCAGACAGTTTGACTAGTATTATTTCATTTTCTTCTTTCAG
The DNA here is from genome assembly GCA_024509875.1 of Oreohelix idahoensis. Taxonomy (NCBI): domain Eukaryota; kingdom Metazoa; phylum Mollusca; class Gastropoda; order Stylommatophora; family Oreohelicidae; genus Oreohelix; species Oreohelix idahoensis. Next base: position 325,966 of record JAMPIV010006016.1, read on the forward strand.
TACAGTCAGTTTAGCTACATCCTGGGCAATTTGGTGCTGTATGGCTTTCACTTCTTGAAGCACTTTTCAGCGCATTCACATTTTCCAATGTTGTAGCTGAACTGTCTGGCTGACTGTTTTCTTTTGTTTTGTTAGTTACTTTTTGGTCTTTTTCTTTTGACAGCTGCGTTTTAATAGCTTTAATTTCTTCTTTTACAGACTTGATTTCTTCTACAACTTTACTGTTTGTGTTTTTGGTGTTTTCTTTTATTTCTTTAATTACTGTTTTAAATGGTGTTCTTGTTAAGATGGATTTTTTTAGTGCTTGTTTTGTTTGTTGGTACACTGGACAGCCCTGCAACCTGGCACAGAGGTTCCCTTTGCAATTGATACGCTTTCTGTTCCCATTCGCCTTTTTGTAGTCGGTATCTGCCTTTGCCTTTTCACACTGTGTAGAGGGGTGGTTACTGGAGCAGTATCTACAAACTGTTTTTCCCTTACAGTTGTTCCTTCCGTGGCCGAATTTCAAACAGTTGGAGCATTGTAGCACAGGGGGAATCTAAGCTTCTGTATTCTTATTAGTTTTCCCAAATAGTAGTGTTTTAGGGGTTTCCCTCCCTTCTGTCGTTATTACAACCACTGGGGTTACAATACTCTCTTTCACTGTTATTCTGTCCACGTGTACTAGCTTTATGTCTGGGTTCTGTTTTGCGAGGTTGTTCATAACTATCCACATGATAAATAATAAAAACCAGTGAATGATCCACATGGAACATTCACTGGTTGATTTTATATTTATCAATACAGCTCTGATGAAATTAGAATCCGCGTGGCAAAATCAGTTCCATTAAAATTACATATATAAAAAAACGGAAGTGCTACATAAAACTGGGCTTTTTTCTATTTCCCTTTACATTAAAAGTGTGTAATTAAACATTTTTAATTATCTTGTAAAATATGCAAATGTATGGTTATTAATTACAACCATAAAATAATAGTTTTAACATTAGTGTTACGTCCCTTGATTTCTCTTGAATTTCTCTTTTCCTTGATTATGACCCCTGAAAAAATGAACGGCATGTTTACTATTTATCGGAAAACGTAAATAATTCTCCTGTCATTATCACTATATTAAATGATGAAGTGAAATAAAAATATTGATGATGGTCACAATTTCTGATGAAATAATGTCAGTGTACAAGCCACCTACAAGGAAGGAAAAATTCTACTACAACAGCGTACTATGTGCAATCTTTCTATGTTTTACCAAAGATAACAGATGTCCCATACAATATACTGCCGTAGGGGAGTGAAGTATTCGACACTTCACCATACTAGGTCCAATTTTTTATGATACGGAGGTGGCCAGTTCCCTTTCTAGCGGCCTTTTGAATTCCCTAACTGAAGAACAGAGTCAGGTACCCATTTACAGCTGGGTAGACTTGAGCTTGGCGCTACCGTGTTTTGATCCTGGAACCCGGTAACTTCGCCTCGAGAGGGAAACGCTCTAACCGCTTAGCCAATAAGTCGGCCTAGAATGGAAACAATGGCTGTCAACCACTGGACCCTACTCTCCATGGTGAATGAAAAAGCTAATTACAATTTTCTATGACATAATGCCAATGGACACGCCTTCTGCATGGAAAGAATTCAACTATAACAATTTATTATGTTAAAGTTGGACAGCTTTGATTAATGGAGAGGGGAAGGGGGGGGGGGGGGGGGTTGTTGTTGTTGTGCCCAATAGTTCTATGTTATGCTTCCAAATAATAATAATTCGAAATTGGCAAGAAGACGAAAATGGCTGTATACCGCTCCACCTATTTTCCAGTAATGACTTATGGATGCGAGTCATGGGAAATGACTAAAACCTACAAAAGCCAGCTCCACACTTTAGAAATGAGGTACCTGAGGAAGGTGGTTAAAGTAACAATAAGAGACATAGTCCACAACCAGACGAAACGTCATGGCCTCAAAACCTAAGACCCCAGTGGAACAGTCCTAATTACGATGGTTTAGCCATGTCTGCAGACTGGGAGAAGATCGAATACCACGACAAATACGGGAAAACAAGAGCCAGGGATCCAGACCTACAGGACAAATCAGAATTCGCTGGGAGGACTACATTAGACAATCTCTGAAGGACCGAGGACGAGAATGGAACCAGGCCAGTAGGAAGACAGCCGATAGGATAGTATGGCGCTCTCTCTGGCAATACTCTACACCCCAGGATATAAGAGAAACGACTAAGTAAGTAAGTATAGTAAGCCAATACATAAAGTTCTAACTATTATTTCTAATAATAGCCCCTTCAGTCATAACTGACTTTGAGAAAGTGAAGCTGGAGTGTCCTCTCCAGGGCGCGAGCTTGGCCACAGTTATATGGAAATCAAGCTGTTGCCCATGCAGCACGTTCCCCCTCTCCACGCAGCTGGTAGATCTAAAGGAACAGCAGTAGCCGATACAGTTTGGTACCAGCCACGTCGCAGGAGTTGCCAGAATAATGTCGAATCAACATTAGACTGCCTTAGGGACTCCGACTTCGGATTTATCCTCAGGGTTTACTCCCGAAGACGTTCCCGTAAACGGATATTCCCGCAAGGCAGCGGTGGTTTGAATTAAGAGTTTTACCTTCTCTTAGATATGCTACCAACCAAGGATCACGAGCCCTATCTCCCCTATCTCATTGCATATGCTATATCTATCTCGGTAACGTAGATGGCCGGATCAGGTACCAAAGTCCCTATTTTCCCGGGGGATCTCTGGAGAGACAAAGAAAGAACAGGATTGCTGCACCCTGAAGCGTGTCGTACACGGCGATTATTATGAGGTTGTACATGAGGTTGGGCATGGGTTTGGCAACCTCATCACGTAAAACACAAACTGACACAGAAACCACCGTTACAAAATCTTGTGAATGCTTGATGCAGGCTTCCTGCTAGGGAATCAGCTATAGTTGTGGCTTAGTGCTCCGTAAGGCGCACAAATGAGCATGGCAATGGAATATATTTCTAGCACGATATTTTTCACTTTACCTATCTATCTCATTAGCATAGAAAGCCGGTTCGAACTTATTATCAGATACCAATTTCCCTAGTGTGATTATGGACAATACTTCCAGGACTCAAACATGACGTGGTCTTCTACTGTCTAATAATCTTATCTGCGCCACTGCGTTTTCTTCATTCTCCTCTCTCTCTCTCTCTCTCTCTCTCTCTCTCTCTCTCTCTCTCTCTCTCTCTCTCTCTCTCTCTCTCTCTCTCTCTCTCTCTCTCTCTCTCTCTCTCTCTCTCTCTCTCAAAATACTGCCTCTAAGAAAGCGCTTTCTGTTCAACAAAGCTAAATTTGTTCACAAAATCCTGTCACAGAATGCTCCAACATATCTGTGGCCAATGTTCAAATACAGTGAAAGACGCAGTCAACGCCTTAACAAAATACAAGTGCCCAAGCCTAGGCTTGACTTATTCAAGAAAAGCTTAGCTTACTCTGCTGCTCATCTTTGGAACTATCTTCCACATTATCTAAAACATAACAACCTCAGTCCCTATTCATACAATCGTAAACTTTTCGAATACTTTATGAGTTCTGATTATCTGCCCCCCTAATATGATTATTTTTCCGAACAAATGGTATAATATCGAGTGTAGGTTTAATGATGATGTTAGTGCTTTTCAACATATTTTGTTTCACGGGAATACTTAGTGTGTACTTTTCAACATATTTTATTTCATGTTTATAATTAGATACTGTGAATGTGAGTATGCTATTATTTTACCTGTACAACGTTGAATTCCTTGAATTGATGGGTAAATTGTATGTGAGAATAAATGAAATCAGTATAAAAGACGGGAGAAAGGAAGGGCAGAATGTCAGACGGGCCTGCGTGCCCAATTCTCAACCCTTTGAAAATAAAGTTCGTTCGTTCGTTCGTTCTATCTATCTATCTATCTATCTATCTATCTATCTATCTATCTATCTATCTATCTATCTATCTATCTATCTATCTATCTATCTATCTATCTATCTAATCTATGCATTAATGTTTATTTTTATTTTTATTTATTTTATTTTTACATTCATTATTATTATTATTATTCTTTTTTAATGTTAAAAACGTTTTTTAATTATGATGATTATTGCAAATGTAATATTACTTTTATAATGATAAATGCCTTAATTATGCTTAAAGTAAATGTGAGGATGAAAGGATATAGTATACTTGATGAGAGAGAGAGGAAGGGCAGAATGTCAGACGGGCCTGCGTGCCCAATTCTTAACCCTTTGAAAATAAAGTTCGTTCGTTCGTTCGTTCGTTCTCTCTCTCTCTCTCTCTCTCTCTCTCTCTCCCCCAGTTCTTATAATTTGCCACCCTAATCTGATTATGTTTCAAATCATTGGTTCTGAACGTGGACCATGCGATATTTCTAGGGGGCCACAGTAAAGATGGTAAAGTAACTTTGTTATTCTTCTTCTTCTGCGTTCGTCTTGAGAAGGACGTTGGTGACGTTGTGTCGCCGTTTACAGCAAAGCTGCGATATCTGCGCCTTTCGGCCCGACACATCCAACTTCGGCACAGCATGTTTTAGGACCGAGTTTACCTTCCCACTTCGGTCCCTACTTTCTCAGCCAGACTGCAGTGATGCAGCCTGTTTCCAGGACCACCACGTGGAGGTGGAGTAGGGTCTTGATCAGCTCTGGTTCGCTGACCCTGACGCTAGCAGTCGATGACTGCATTCCACTTTTGACACGTCTTAGGTCTCAAGTACCTTTGTTCCATATTACAATGACTATCGGGGGGGGGGGGGGGGGGGGCCCGCGCCGCGGCGGTGGCCCACAGAGATGAGCAAAAAAGAGAGGCTGAGAACCTCTGTTCTAATTTATTGTATGGAAGGTTTCGATTTTGATTGTTTGTTTGTTTGTTTGTTTGTTTTTTTCGTTACTTACTTTTATGTTTTTTTTAAACATACTTAAATTTCATTGTAACATTTATAATGTTGAATGCCTTTAGATAATGGTTAAAGTAACATGTGGGAATGAAAGGATACAGTATGCAAGATGAGAGATGAGAGAGGAAGGGTAGAATGCTAGACGGGCCTGCGCGCCCAATTCTTAACAGCTTGACAATAAGTTCGTTTGTTCGTTCGTTCTCTCTCTCTATCTCTATCGCTCTCACTTTTTCTTTGTCGCTGTCTATCTCTGCCTTTCTTCCCCCCCTCCCCCCCCCAAAAAAAATAAAAATCACGGCTTGTATTGAACGTGTACAAAACTGTCCGTGCAATAAATGTCACCCCATTACATCCAGCATTTTCTCCAGAGATATCTGCAGACAGAAGATCAAAGTCATTAAGCTGACACGTGGTGGTGCCAAATGGAAATCATCTTTTACGATAATTTCCATCCCAGTGGTCCCCTACGCTCTGAAGGGCATACTTAAATTGGATGTAAGAGTGGCGGGCATCAATAAATTAACGTAAACCATTTTTCATGTTTCCCTAACTACCCTAAAAGATGAAAGATGAAGATGTCTACAAGGACATGGCCCAGGTTCGAAGCCTGTAGCATCACGCTCCAGTTTGCCCAACTGTAAATGGGTACTTGACTCTGCTCTTGAGTAAGGGAAGGCGAAGGCAGCGTGGAGGGAATTTTTTAAATGAAATTCTTCAAATACCATTCCAGCCTGCATAGGCGATCATGTCTCCCCACAACCTCCTGTCCCCAGTCATCATTATCATCATCATCATTTTCCCCTTTCGCCCATTTCTTAGTATGGAGCCAACACAATAGCTGCCCCCCTCCCCCAGCAGAAAGCATGTAACAAAGCAGTAGCGTGCACTTTCAACTATCTGCGCCACTGCGTTTTCTTCAAGGACAATGAAGAAAACGCAGATTTCAATTTTATGTAACAATTGGTTCTACCCACATATTAGTCGTTTCTTGGGGCATGCCTAGGGGGGCACTAGGCATATTCTTTCGTTGTCTCCTCAAAGGCCCCTCCTGGTAACAATGCAGGATCCTGTCCCCTGTGCTACACATTTTTTTTTTTTTTTTTTCGTACGCCCGCTAATGCTCGAGGCGAAATCTCAGGTTATTATTTTATGTCTAACCTGACATTGATTTTACGTGAGTATCCCTTTATTTCTTGTACAGAGACAGGTGTCCCTCGCCATTCAGGCAGATACTCGCCGATTTCGGAGGTACCCATTGCAGCTGGGTCGGCTCAGGAGCCGCCAGTCCCTGGTCGACGACACTCCTTCAAATGTCCTCGCCAGGTCTCGAGTTAATCCAGTCCAAATCCCGGTCGACGAAAAAATCCTCAAATGCCGTCGCCCGGGTTTGATCCTGTATCACCCGGTCGCCAGAGCGGTGTTGTAACCACTACGCTAGCGCGGCTCCCTGCTACACATCAATAATGCAATGCCATTAGGTCAGACTGTAAAATATCTTCTCTCATTTTGTTCTCTATATTTCTTCCCTTCACATTTTCCATGTAGCTATAATATATCCCATCATTCCTGACATACTTGCTTAGTTGTTTCCTTTTCTGCCCTGGGGTGTAGAGGTTTTCCAGAGACAGCGCCACACTATCATATCGGCTGCCTTTTTCTTGGCCTGGTTCCAGTCTAGTCCTCAGTCCTTCAGAGATTGCCTAATGTTGTCCTCCCACGAAATCTGGGTAGTTCTGGAGGTCTGGATCCCTGGCTCTTGGCTTTCCATTTTCATCGTGGTAGCCGATCGACTCCCATTCTGCATAAATGGCCATTATCCCCCCTCCCATAATATATCCTAAGAAAGTGAACTGTTTCCTTCTAATACAGGTAAAAATCTTACTTTGCGCACTAGGCTCTTTCAGTACATCCTTATTCAAATTCACTGAATCTTCACAAAGTGAATACGTAAAGGAACACACAAGTTTTAGGGAGCCAATTTTATTACATTTACCACATCCAATAAACAAATCTTTAATTGTATTTTTGCTCCCGACGCTACGAATTGCAACAAAGTTATAACAGTGTTCACAATTTCTGTGTACAACGTCACCAAGTTCTGTGATCCTGTTCACAATTTTGTGTACAACGTCACCAAGCTGTGTGATACTTTCACAGTTGTAATATTGTTTTTAAAAAAAAAAATTAATTATAATTTTCGTATGGCGATCCCCGAACACGACACTCGAAGGTCTTTCAAGTGTTGATAGTTTTGAATGATAGAGGATTGGCTGCAAAATTTCAGCTCCCTAGGTCGTCTGAAACCTAATGAAGCAAGGGCCCAGTGATTTCAAACATCCAAACAACGCTCAAATTATATTTAATAAAAGTGTTTAACAAAAACGACAGGTGATCTCTCCGTGCTTTGTCAAGTCCTCCTCACCTTTGTCAAGTCCTCCTCACCTTTGTCAAGTCCTGCCTCCTAACCTTTTTCAAGTCCTTCCTCATAACCTTTTTCAAGTCCTCCTAACCTTTGTCAAGTCCTCCCTCTTAACCATTGTCCAGCCATCCTAACCTTTGTGAAAGTCCTCCTAACCGTTTGTCAAGTCTTCCTAACCTTTGTCAAGTCCTCTTAACCGTTGTCAAGTCCTCCTAACAATTGTCAAATCCACCAAACCTTTATCAAGTCCTCCTAACCTTTGTCAAGTCCTCCCTCCTAACCTTTGTCAAGTCCTCCTAACCTTTGTCAAGTCATCATAACCTTTGTCAAGTCCTCCCTCCTAACATTTGTCAAGTCATCCTAACATCTGTCAAGCCATCCTAACCTTTGTCAAGTCCTAACTTTTGTCAAGTCCTCCTAAGATTTGTCAAGTTCTTCTAACCTTTGTCAAGTACTCCTAACCTTTGTCAAGTACTCCTAACCTTTGTCAAGTCGTAACTTTTGCCAAGTCCTCCTAAGCATTGTCAAGTTCTTCTAGTCCTTGTCAAGTCATCCTAACCTTTGTTAAGTCCTCCTAACCTATTTTATCCACTGAAGATCTGTCCACGTCTTCTGTATCCCTCTCACTTATGTCTCCATCTCTCTTGTTGTGTGCTCCTCTACCCCTCTTACCCTGGGGATTTCAGAATGAGGACTGCCTTGTAATGCTATCAACAGACCTGCTTAATGTGTGTCCAACTCATAGCCAGCTCCTTGTTCTCATCAATAAAGTTTAAGAATGTGTCTAACCAACAAGAAGCCCGTAAAAAAAAAATCAGCAAAGAAAAATCAAGTATAGACGACGTAAATAGAGGAAACCAGTCTCTAGCATAACTCGAAAAGTACAAATATGAAAACCGCAGTGGAAAACACAGGGGAACAGAGGAATTAACACACACAAATAAATAAAATAAAAAGAGAGAGAGAGAGAGAGAGAGACATACTCCCACACGCGCGCGCGAGAAGAGACACTATAATAGAAGCATAGAATTTCGGGTATATCTAGGTAGATAGAGAGAAGAAAGCAACAACCAAAACACTCCAGGCTTTCATTACTGGTTGTTTACGTAGAACAGAAGTGGTTTGACAAGATGAGCGACGTGGAACTGATGACATAGAACCACACAAGTGCCAGTGCAACAAGAGATGATAAGAAGACTGAAGATAAATAGAGTACATATTAAGGAAACCTGTTGATAGCATTACACGGCTTCTCTTGTTCTGGAACGGTAAGACGGGTAGAAGGAGGACAAATAACATATAGAGAAGAGAACTGAACTCCGCCTAGGCCGGTTCCAAGCCCGGCTGAAAAAGGAGGAGGGCGGCCTGCATGGGGGCCGTAAGGAGGCAGCCCCTCCACCATGCAAAGTCACAACAGGCCAATCACCTGTTTGCTTTAAACTATGATTACGAGTTATAAGAGAGAAAACCGGACTGATTCTAAAGGCGACGAACTGGACAGCCGATAGGATAGTCTGGCGCTCTCTCTTCCAAACCTCTACACCTCACGGTAGAAGGGGAACGACTAAGTAAGTAAGTAAGAAGAGAACTGGAGACAGACATGAAGGGAACTAAATAGACAAGGACAGATCTTGAGCTGATGGCACGGGATAGAAAGACTTGGCATAAGTTTGTTGACGCCCTATGCTCCTAGAGAGCCGAAGTATGATCAATGAATGAATGAATGAATGAATGAATGAGAGAAAGTGGCAAGAATATAAATGTGTAATCCCTACACAAGACGATCAAAGCAGCCAAGGACGCTGATTGGTTGTCACTATTTTGTTTGTTTTTTTAACTGGCAGATCAGATAACTATTCATAGTTTATCCTAGCACGTTGAAATATCCAATGAATATGTCATGGAATCCAGGAACAAAGAAAGAGAAGGACTTTTGCTCCCTCGTGCATGTCGTAAGAGACAACTTATGTGAGGCTGTGCAAGGGTCCGGCAACCTTATCATATAAAACAAACTGATACAGAGACAACCTCTGAAAGAGCACACGAAGGATGTGGTGCATGCTTCCTGCACGCGGACCAGCTGTAGTTGTGGATTCATACTCTACAGGGAGCTAAAAGGGGAAAAAAAACCGAGACGATAATGATGGTATTGTGACCGGGCTTGATCACGGCATCAATATGAAGTTAGTGTAACCGGGTCTGTTGGCCAGTCAATGGTGTTGTGCGCAGGTCAATATTTTGACGTGAGCTAACTCTTTGTACTTTCTGGTTCAAGTGGTTACAGGCCTTTCGCCTGAGGTGGAAATTCTTGACCTTAGTTTATTCTTCTTCCCAAAGTTCGTTCTTACCCTTTTAGGTTTAGTGAAAACCAATACCTCGTATAATGGTTTATCGAATAATCCAACTGTAATATTCCAAAGAAAACTCAGCAATGTAGAAAAATAAAATATAGTTTATTAACGTCATTAGAACAGCAATGTTATTGACACAATGGTGAAGTACTTGTTTCTTACGCTTACACAAAATAGTGAGTATCAGAAACGAAAGTGTATATTCACAGGAATAATATATCCAATAGAATAAAATACAAACTTGTCTACTTAAAAACTAACTTGTCTACTTAAAAATACTTGTCTAACTTGAAAACTTGTCAAGTTAAAACTTGTCTAACTTGAAAACTTGTCAAGTTAAAAACTTGTCTTGATAAACTCAAAGACGAAGTTCACCTAACACTATCTGTAAAATCCTCTCGCCTAATGAATCCTAAAAATCTGTAAAAGCCTGTCTATCGCCCACGTCTCTCCTTTTTATACTATTTCTTCTTTTTTCCCGCCAATTTTCACACGATGCTTTCTTTTTTCACACGGTACAATTATCTACATTTGCACACGTTTTCTCAGCTTTTCGACTTTTTCCACACGTCTCTCTCTCTAACAACGGAAAAAACCCAAATTAGCAACTCTCACTTTCACAAAATTTTCCATTCAAAAACATGCATTTACTATTTTTTTGTTCTGGGACAGCTTTACAAGGCCTCTCTCAAAGCCGTGAACTTTTCATGATACTGTGTTTTGTGCAAAAATGCCTTAACTGCTTTTAACGTGTTATTCTCATTCTATGTGGTTTTAACACGTATAAATGGTAGTGTATGCCAAGCGGTCACTGTATGTTTAAATAACCAAAGCACATGGGCGCATGAATGTTTAACACACTTGTTGTGCGGGATTAGATCGTTTTAAAAGTAGTCCCTGGGCATCGCTATCACTGCGCTGTGCTATGCGCAAAATAAGTGTGTAAATATACGAGTATAGGTATACCTCGCTTTATTGTGCTTCGCTTTATTGCGCTTCGCTTTATTGCGCTTCGCAGATATTGCGCTATGTTAATAATTATTCATTTTTATTTAATTAAAACGTGCCTTCCTTCTTCCAATAGATTTTGGCTTTCCACCAGCAAAAAAATTACGATTCACTGGAGGCTCAGATGATGAAGATTTGCATTCTTTTTAGCAATAAAATATTTTTAAATTTTACAGGACATTGGTTTTTTTTTTAAGACCTAGCACTATTGTGCACTTAATAGACAAGTGTAAACATGATTGTAGGCTTTTATATGCACTGGGAAGCCAAAAAAAATGGGTGTGACCCGCTTTATTGCAATATTCACTTTATTGCGGTGGTCTGGAACTGAACCCACAATATCTCCGAGATATACCCAGGGCTGGTGCTACCATTAGGCCAACTAGGCGGCCGCCTAGGGCGCAGACCTCAGAGGAGTGTAGAGTGTCAGTGTGTTAAGAGAGTGAGAAGTGTGAGAAACCAGAATAATTACTTAGCCTTGCCTAGGGCGCAAAATAGTCTGGCACTAGTCCTGGATATACCTGTAACAATATTTACATCATGCGCCACCGCACCATTTCACTTTTTTTTTTTTTTTTTTTTGGGGGGGGGGGGGGTGGGGGGGGGGGGGTGGGGGGGGGGGGGCCGGCTGTCCGTGAACCCACCCTATACTGCACGCCAAGATTTTGCACGTGCTAAGATTGGATGAGATAAGTCGCACGCGAAGTTATTTGGAAAAAAATCATTAAAAAAATAACTCTTACAAAATTGGGTACCAACAGGTTCAACCCAGTGCTCACAACAGAACAGAAACCACTTTAATACTGTATACAGACTACCTGGCACAGGATCGAAAGAGACAACTGAACTAACTGATGACACCAGACTTACTTTGGAAGACAATACACCCAGCTGTAAATGGGCACCTGACTCTCCTATTGAGTTAGGGAAGGTAAAGGTAGCGAGGAAGGGAGCTGGTCAGACCACCTATTAAAGCTGAACCTAATATAGTGACGTCTCTAACACATCACTGCCTTACGACATTATCTGCTTTGGGACTTCCTTTACCATTTTTTTTCCTTAAATCAATAAATGCTTTAAAAGAACGTAAAGATCAGCGTCAGTTGTGGCGGCTTGGACAAATAAAGGAGGATCTCTGATAGAGGTAGATAGATAATAAATAAGTCAGATAATAAATGGATAATTCTTCTTCTTCTTCTTCTTCCTCGTTCGCCTTCAGACCTCCACATTTATGACTCTAATAAAGGCAGTAGTCAACTCAAGGTTCCCGACATCTCGTTCGCCTTCAGACTTCCACATTTATGACTCTAATAAAGGCAGTAGTCAACTCAAGGTTCCCGACATCTCGTTCGCTTTCATCAAGGCCAGACTCAAGGGTTCCACATCTTATCGACTCTAACTCTAATAAAGGCAGTAGTCAACTCCAACATCTCGTTCGGTTCCCGACTCTTAATCTCCAACTCAAGTTCCCCGACATTCGTTTTCGACTTCCACATTTTGACTCTAATAAACCAGTAGAAGGTTCCGGGTTGACTTCCACATTTTGCCATAAAGGCTCCAACTCAAAAGTTTCGACAAATCACGTTCAGATTCCCACTGCAGGTTGGGCAATACAGTTTTTTGCGTTGACAGAGTGGGTGTTGCATATGCTTACTCGACTGATTGGGCATGCAGCGGGCTGGTCATCGGGCGTACAGGTGCAGAGATCTGTGTTGCACCAATTTTGTATTTGTGGTATAGATGGTATCTCAATCTGTTTGTGTTACAGTCCGTAGCCCGAAAAATGATGACCTGTTCTTTCCTGGATAGTTGATGATATGCATCATTTTTTTTTTTTTCAAATGGCCGGGTGCTCTCTTTCCCATTTGGACTTGAATGTAGCCTTTATAGTAAGTAGTCTTTGCCATTGCGTAAGTTGTCTCTATATCATTTTGTTGTAAGGCACCTCCTTCCTTAGCAAGTTTGTCTGCCTCATTTCCTGGTATTGTTGCAATGGGCTGGTATCCACTGGATTGTGCACTTGTTGAAGCATTTGGCCAGTCTTTCAAGGGAGATTATCAGATCTTTCAATCCTTTAGCTTGGTGGCTCTTCAGCGCTCATATTATTGAGAGGGCATCTGTAAAGATTACTATCTGTTTTTCTGCCTGTGCTTTGCATTCAATAAGAGTTTCCGCTGCCTGCTTCAGGGCTTCTGCTTCAGCACTGAAGTTATTGCAGTATTTGCCAGTGGCAATTGCCATAAAGTGCAAAAATAAGGAAATAGCCCTACAACAAAATGAGAAAACACTCACAAAGAAAGAAGCAGCAAATGTCTTTGCTCAAAAATTCGGACATGAGAGCCAGATAAATGTTCCACCTGACAGAAAACAGGAAATTATCAGAGAACAAGAACTTTACCAAAATATCAACGGATAATTCAATATTTCTAGTAATTGTTCTAAATCAGTCTTAACTTTTTTTCTTGTTTAAAAAAAAGGGGGTGTGGCGGAATAGTATCAGATGCGATTCATTTGCCTCCGCTCTTCCGCCATCTTGGAAGAGTCTACCCTGTTGAACCTACTCTTCAGTTATAATTATGGTTTCCATTATAATTTTTATTTTCAACTGTGTGTGACATTCCAATCATAAAGCTATTTACAAGTAATAGTTGCATTGGAGTAATATAAATATGGCATCAGAATTTTGTTTCTCCGTTCATTTAGAATTAGTTCCTTTATTGTTTATACAGTATAAATTTGTGATTTTGTATTTTTTGGATTTTCTAGTGGTTTATAACATATTTTTTCTAATG
>JAMPIV010006017.1:705000-713810 GCA_024509875.1 Oreohelix idahoensis
CCATTAATTATTATCTTTGTAGAACGATGTAAACGTAAAACATGTGCATAAGTCTTTTAGGATTTTTTGGCAGTAGATCGGAGCGTGTGAAGTTATGAGAGACACGTGTGCTCCGGGTTGTGGAATGTTGGGTGGACCCCCATTTATTCCTGTATATTTTATAATGTAATTTTATTTGGGAACTCCTTTGTGTGTACGTTAACTAAATGTGAGGAAGGCAGTGAGATTATGTTATCAGTGAATTATACGGCTTGGGGAAATAAATCATTCCTACAGCGAGGTTTAATTTAAATTGGCTTAAGTAAGGACACCTCAAGTGTACATGTTAAAAGGAGACCACGGAATTTAGGACAAAGGATTTCCCTAGTGGTAATGTTTTGAACACGTGGGTAGTCATGCGTAACACTTCAGACGAGGTCGGGAGACCTTGTTTACCCAACTGTCAGATTTAGAGAAGGGGGGGGGGGGGGGGGGGGGAAGAGACACGTGGGTCGGAATATTTTATGTATTGGTGTTCAGAACGAGAGAAGGGGAGGATAAGTGTGATTTTAGTGCCACGTGGGATAGTAGTATTTCATGTATTGTGTGAAGAACGAGAGAAGGGGAGAGAAGGAGTGAGAATGAAGTGACACGTGGATATAATTATTTTATGTATCGTATATGTTAGAGATAAATAATTTTAGAGTGGGTGTACATGAGTCGCTGTTTCTTTTAATTTCAGCGAGTCCCGGCGAATCAGTGGGGGAGCGTAAATTGGGAATACCAATTTACCCACGGCACACGGACATACCTCAGTAGTCAGTGGACTCGAGTTATCGTCAGAAGCAAAAGAAACTTAACCTACGGTTTTTTTTCCAGTGAGGAGCGGGAACGGGGGTTATTTATCATACTGCCCGAGCTCATCGCTATTATAGTCTCCAGCAACGACACGTGGCAGCGAGACCGGTTTCAATTTCGTACAGCCAGAAATCAAGGCCTTGTTTTCCTCTAACTCCGGAGCGGGTTAAAAGAGGGAAGTTATTCAACGGCAGAGAAGATTTTGGCAGAAAATCAAGCACCGCATTCAGGAGCAGGGGAGAGGGTTAACATCCCTGGGTCCTGATAGTAACGAGAGAAGAGAGTAGCGGAGACGCCGCATCATCAGTCCTTGAGTGTTGGAGAGACACTGAGACCAAGAGAGAGAGAGAGATAGAGAGAAGGAGGGAGAAAAATAGACAGGACCATTAGGGTCTGTTCAGTATTCATTTGACAGATAGACCCTGAGCCATCAGCTAAAGCCAAGTCTATTATTTTAGCAGTTTCAGTGGTGTAGTTATCGGCGCATATCGCCTAACAAGTGGAAAGCTGTGTAGACGTTTCATTGAGGAAGAGTCAACCGAACTGAGACAGTAGTAATCTTATTAGTGGTGGAGAGTGGAGGCTAAAGTTGACAGCCCTACCAAATTAGAGTTGGTTTTAATCACTAACCATTTTTATTGCTCCTCAGCAGGGTGACAGAAAGAGTGAATGTGATTGGGGTTTTTTGTTGTCTCTAGTGTCTCTTAATTTAATTGTTATTTTGTTTTCAGGCCGTGCAACAGCGCACGCCATTGATACGGTTTGATGTATGCTGAATTTTTATGCCTTATTTTGTAAATATATATATATATATATATTTACTGTACACTGGATCAGCTTCTACTCTTTACTATACTTACTCTATGTTGTCTGTATAGTGGTGTTTGTGGTCGTATTTATACACATTATCTCCTTGTGTGTCAAGGGAGTCAGAGGAGGGCGAGACTATAGCCATTCTAAAAAAATCACGAAGCGGCAAGGGGAGATTCAAATCCTTGGTCTAGCCCTTGAGCCAATAGTCTCATCTGTCCACAGGCATGTCATTTTCCATCTAAATTCTATTTTATCAGACTTTCTCATACTAGGGTCTTGCTTTCATTCAGGCACACTCTATAAAAGTAAAACCACTTCGTGACACGGAGCAAGCTGATTGGTTGCCTGCAGTTTCGTCTTATGCTCGTACAGCCTAATTTTATTCAGTTTTCTTCCGCCATCTTGCGTGAACAAGATGGCCGCGACCCACATCCGAAAAAACCGGGCTTAAGTTTTTTCCTGGCGTAACTTCTTGTAATTTATTCCGGCTCAGCAACTGTGCGTTGATTGGCTGGGCTCTCGACATAGGGATTTAACAAAGTAGTGGGTTTACACAACTCGTTCCACGACACATATTAAACGAAATAGAGCGTTTAAACATATTTGTTTCTGAACAGAAATATTGTTTTACTTTTTACAGACGGTTGCTGGGTCTCTTCAAAGTAGCCAACATTACATCCATGGCCGCTAACCGGCAGCAAAAATGTGTGGCTAAATTATTATTTTTTTTAAAGTTAAGATGCAAAGTAGCTGAGATGGCAACTCTGCGCGGTGGCCTTGCGTCCACTGTACAGGTATCTTTCTCTTCTTCTTAGATCCTTAACCACCGACCGTCAAAGCAGTCAGTGGCCATCACGGCTAGTGGCGTCTTGTAGGTATACCTCGCTTTATTGCGCTTCGCAGATATTGCGCTTTTTTTCAAATTATTCATGTTTATTTATTAGAACGTGTCATCTTCTTCCGATAGATTTTGGCCCTTCATCACCAGCAGAAAGATGACGATTCTCTGAAGGCTCAGATGACGAAGATTAGCATTTATTATAAGCAATAAAGTATTTTTTAATTTTACAGTACATCGTTTTTTTTAGACCTAGCGCTATTGCGCATTTAAAAGACATGGTGTAAACATGATTTTAGGCTTTTATATGCACTGGGAAGCCAAATAATGGGTGTGACCAGCTTTATTGCGATATTCGCTTTATTGCGGTGGTCTGGAACCGAACCCGCAATATCTCCGAGGTATACCTGTACTTTATCTTTGCAGAATTTATAGCTGGCTTCCATTAGTGTTTGAGACATACTGTCTAAATCTTTTGTTTTTATAGTTATTTAGACAGTGGCGTAACTTCCGCCCTGGTGCACTGGGCATGTCGCGGAGGCCCCAGCACCGAGTAGGAAGTAGTAGCCAAAATGAACTCTCGACATTATACTTATATATCCTTCTAATTTCCTTTGCCCCTGTGCTAAACGTTGTAGCATGTCCTACATTCTGTGCTAAACGTTGTAGCATGTCCCACATTCTGTGCTAAACGTTGTAGCATGTCCTACATTCTGTGCTAAACGTTGTAGCATGTCCTACATTCTGTGCTAAACGTTGTAGCATGTCCTACATTCTGTGCTAAACGTTATAGCATGTCCTACATTCTGTGCTAAACGTTATAGCATGTCCTACATTCTGTGCTAAACGTTGTAGCATGTCCTACATTCTGTGCTAAACGTTATAGCATGTCCGACATTCTGTGCTAAACGTTATAGCATGTCCTACATTCTGTGCTAAACGTTATAGCATGTCCTACATTCTGTGCTAAACGTTATAGCATGTCCTACATTCTGTGCTAAACGTTGTAGCATGTCCTACATTCTGTGCTAAACGTTATAGCATGTCCCACATTCTGTGCTAAACGTTATAGCATGTCCTACATTCTGTGCTAAACGTTATAGCATGTCCTACATTCTGTGCTAAACGTTATAGCATGTCCCACATTCTGTGCTAAACGTTATAGCATGTCCTACATTCTGTGCTAAACGTTATAGCATGTCCTACATTCTGTGCTAAACGTTGTAGCATGTCCCACATTCTGTGCTAAACGTTATAGCATGTCCTATATTCTGTGCTAAACGTTATAGCATGTCCTACATTCTGTGCTAAACGTTGTAGCATGTCCCACATTCTGTGCTAAACGTTATAGCATGTCCCACATTCTGTGCTAAACGTTATAGCATGTCCTACATTCTGTGCTAAACGTTGTAGCATGTCCTACATTCTGTGCTAAACGTTATAGCATGTCCCACATTCTGTGCTAAACGTTGTAGCATGTCCCACATTCTGTGCTAAACGTTGTAGCATGTCCCACATTCTGTGCTGAACGTTGTAGCATGTCCTACATTCTGTGGTAAACGTTGTAGCATGTCCCATATTCTGTGCTAAACGTTATAGCATGTCCCACATTCTGTGCTAAACGTTGTAGCATGTCCCACATTCTGTGTTAAACGTTGTAGCATGTCCCACATTCTGTGCTAAACGTTGTAGCATGTCCTACATTCTGTGCTAAACGTTATAGCATATTCCACATTCTGTGCTAAACGTTGTAGCATGTCCTACATTCTGTGCTAAACGTTGTAGCATGTCCCACATTCTGTGCTAAACGTTATAGCATGTCCCACATTCTGTGCTAAACGTTGTAGCATGTCCCACATTCTGTGCTAAACGTTGTAGCATGTCCTACATTCTGTGCTAAACGTTGTAGCATGTCCTACATTCTGTGCTAAACGTTGTAGCATGTCCTACATTCTGTGCTAAACGTTGTAGCATGTCCCACATTCTGTGCTAAACGTTGTAGCATGTCCTACATTCTGTGCTAAACGTTATAGCATGTCCTACATTCTGTGCTAAACGTTGTAGCATGTCCCACATTCTGTGCTAAACGTTGTAGCATGTCCTACATTCTGTGCTAAACGTTGTAGCATGTCCTACATTCTGTGCTAAACGTTGTAGCATGTCCCAGATTCTGTACTAAACGTTATAGCATGTCCTATATTCTGTGCTAAACGTTGTAGCATGTCCTACATTCTGTGCTAAACGTTGTAGCATGTCCTACATTCTGTGCTAAACGTTGTAGCATGTCCCACATTCTGTGCTAAACGTTGTAGCATGTCCTACATTCTGTGCTAAACGTTGTAGCATGTCCCAGATTCTGTGCTAAACGTTGTAGCATGTCCTACATTCTGTGCTAAACGTTGTAGCATGTCCTACATTCTGTGCTAAACGTTGTAGCATGTCCCACATTCTGTGCTAAACGTTGTAGCATGTCCTACATTCTGTGCTAAACGTTGTAGCATGTCCCACATTCTGTGCTAAACGTTGTAGCATGTCCTACATTCTGTGCTAAACGTTATAGCATGTCCTACATTCTGTGCTAAACGTTGTTGCATGTCCCACATTCTGTGCTAAACGTTATAGCATGTCCCACATTCTGTGTTAAACGTTGTAGCATGTCCTACATTCTGTGCTAAACGTTGTAGCATGTCCCAGATTCTGTGCTAAACGTTGTAGCATGTCCTACATTCTGTGCTAAACGTTGTAGCATGTCCCACATTCTGTGCTAAACGTTATAGCATGTCCCACATTCTGTGTTAAACGTTGTAGCATGTCCTACATTCTGTGCTAAACGTTGTAGCATGTCCCAGATTCTGTGCTAAACGTTATAGCATGTCCTACATTCTGTGCTAAACGTTGTAGCATGTCCCACATTCTGTGCTAAACGTTATAGCATGTCCCACATTCTGGAGGCAGAAATAAAAGCATAATGAAGACGTGGAAAGATATTGGGCGGATGGCACAGGACAGGGCGAACCTGACTAATTTGTTAAAAGGTTGGTCTCTTTGAGCAGCAGATGGTACGGTACTAATGATGATACTAATGATGGTACTAATGACGGTACTAATGATGGTACTAATGATGATACTAATGACGGTATGTCACAGAGATTCTATGATCATTGAATTGCCTATATCCTCTTCTTTGTCTTTCACCCGAATCCTCTATGTTATTATCACTCTTTACCTTTTTCCTGTATTTTTCGCATCCATTCGTTTGCGAAAAATATTTTTTTTCCCATTCTCACTTTCGCCAGTTTCGTTTCTCATTTAGAAACGCATTTCATTGCGGATTAAACGAGTAACTTTTTACGTAACGTGTCAGTCCCTCGCACCAGACGATTTGGCGTGAGAATGCATTCGGTCAATCGCTGCAGATTGACGAAATAACTGTGAATATTTTGGCTATCTCAGACATAGGGTCGACATATCGTCTGCATTCTCACTTGTCAAAACGTAGTTTCTCGGTGAGCGCTGAGGTGAGGCGTGAATCCCGACATTTCCTCGGGCGCAGTATCAGACATTTGTCTGGTATTTTGTATCTGACACGTAGTTTCCTCGGTTGATTCTCAGTGTCAGGGTGGAGAAGGCGCCATCACGCATTCGCTCAGAATTGTCATTTTGGCGTGAGGTGCGAAGACAGGAGGTGTTAAGAGAAGGGGAGGCTATTGCGTAGTTTAGGGAAATAGCGTACATCTTTGTCTGGTGTTTCATATATACTGGAGGGAGTTAGATTTCATTTTCACTCAGTAACTTCGCAGTCAAGACTAGATCAAGCCTTCGTTCGATTTCTAGAATCTCTGTTAATAGAGATGTCATTTAGTATGATCGTAGTGGTTTAAGTTCTTAGTAGTTCTGTGTTGAGGTAAATCTTATATTATTTATCTAGTATTTTGTGAGTGTTAAAGTGTTAAATCGCTTATTTCATTTTGCTAGTTAGATTTGTGCAGAGAGTTAAATTCCTAAGTCTGTTATATTCTCTAGTCGACGAGTTACAGTGGAAAGCGGAATAAATGATAATTTCTAGCTTAAAATCATGTAGCCATAATGGATTTAATTTAACTGCTAATACGCAGTCGAGAATATTTTAAAACTAACTTATTAAATGACTGCTACATCTTGAGTATTGACGGAATGCGTAGGTATTCCTAATTCAGGATGTTGGATTTTTAAATATAATTTATTCCACGGGAAGTGTTAAACTATAAGACAAGCTACCCTTGCAGTTTAAATTATCAGTTATAGTATGTATAATTATTTGATATGTGGTTTTTCTATTTATATATAGTGAAACTGTGGTACCCAAACTTTGCCAGCGTTTGAGTAAAGAGATAAATCTGTGAAGAAAACAACAAACATTCTTACCTTAAAGATTTTATGTATAACTTTTGCAAGAACTTTAAGATTTTAAAGAAGTAACGGGTCATCGAGCCTGATTTGATTCTTCCTGAGAAAACTCTAGTCATTTTCACCTTTGTGGCAAGTAACATATTTCAATCAGTAACTTTCCCGACACTGTTGACAAGTGGTGGTGTGACCAACTAAATTCCTATACTGAGAGAGGGTGCCGACCTGACCTTCCTCATTCGTTTGAAATCTGAGATGTTGACACTGTGCCCGCTATAAACGCTCGTGCCTGGACAATTTTATGTGATTTAAACAGACATCCATAACAATAGTATTCCCAAGAGAACGGTCCCGGAAGTAGTAAATTCAACCCGTCTTTTTGGACCTGGGGTTTTCTTGGCCAAGATTACCATTGAAGATTCTGTATGGGCAAGTCCTAAAAATATTGTTTTTTTCTGTTCCCGAAGTGGCTACCAAAGCTGTGAGTATGGAAAAAATGCACGTGATCACAGTTGAATGAATAGAGTGAATGCAGGACTGAGCGATCCTTTTATGGTGGTATTTTGACACCCATTCATTTTTGCTGTCATAACATTTCTTTGGCAAGGTATTGCTAACAATATATATATATATATATATATATATATATATATATATATATATATATATATATATATATATATATATATATATATATATATATATATATATATATATATATATATATATATATTCCCTTAAACTAGATCAGAGTATCCAGTCTGTTCATACCTTAAAGGGGAAGAATTTTAGACTAAATCATATGTATCTGTGACTTTTTTGGGCTATCACTTTCTTCTAACGGGACTGTGAGCTATACATCGAGGGAAGGATCATACCAACGGGTCTATCATTCTTGTAGCATTCTTGATTTTTGTTTATGATTTTTTTGTATATGCTTGATGTGATTTGATATGTTGTGAGAGAAGTTTAGTCTTGATAAATAAACTACTCATAAAATTTATTCCAGCGTGTCGGTCAGTTCGTTTTCCCAAACTTTTCATATAATCATTGTCATAGTTTTTCCCACGTCTGTACGTCTAACTGTCGTCTTATGTGTGTATGTATGTGAGTGGATATATATATATTTCATATATATATATATGTGTAGACTGTCTGACTCAATCTAAACCTGTCGTAGAAGATAGGTGAAAGAGAGAAGATTTCTTGATTTCAGAGACAGCCTCTATCACATTTCTACCATCTCACTCGTGGAAATCTATTGCTATTACTACTTCTCACTGTGACTATCACTTATTCTAATCTATTCAGAAGGGACCAACCCAAGTCTTAATTCCCCTATCGAAAATCTACGACACGGTACTAATGATGGTACTAATGATGATGAAATAAGTAGTTATATTTTAAAACACATTTGCTGTATATTGATTATTGATGTTGAACCCATTGTATAAAGAGGGTCCCCGCTTAATTTTTTGCCATGGACCCCTTAGATTACAGCTACGACACTGTATTCAGGGCAGTTACTGTATTCAGGGCAGTTACGACACTGTATTCAGGGCAGCTACGACAATGTATTCAGGGCAGCTACGACAATGTATTCAGGGCAGTTACGACATTGTATTCAGGGCAGCTACGACACTGTATTCAGGGCAGCTACGACACTGTATTCAGGGCAGCTACGACACTGTATTCAGGGCAGCTACGACCCTGTATTCAGGGCAGTTACGAAACTGTATTCAGGGCAGTTACGAAACTGTATTCAGGGCAGTTACGACACTGTATTCAAGGCAGCTACGACACTGTATTCAGGGCAGCTACGACACTGTATTCAGGGCAGTTACGACACTGTATTCAGGGCAGTTACGACACTGTATTCAGGGCAGTTACGACACTGTATTCAGGGCAGTTACGACACTGTATTCAGGGCAGTTAC
>JAMPIV010006018.1:0-12504 GCA_024509875.1 Oreohelix idahoensis
CTGGACAGCAAACAGTAGCCAAGAAGTAAAGATCCTGCTGACTGGACAGCAAACAGTAGCCCAGAGGTCAAAGGTCCTGCTAACTGGACAGCAAACAGAAGTCCAGAGGTCAAAGGTATTGATAACTGGACAGCAAACAGTAGACCAGAGGTCGAAGATCTTGATAACTGGACAGCAAACAGTAGCCCAGAAGTGGAAGATCCTGCTAACTGAACAGCAAAAAGTAGCACAGAGGTCGAAGATCCTGCTAACTGGACAGGAAACAATAGCCCAGAGGTCAAACATCCTACTAACTGGACAGCAAACGGCCCAGAGGTTGAAGATCCTGCTAACTGGACAGCAAACTGTAGACCAGAAGTGGACGATCCTGCTAACTGGACAGCAAACAGCAGCCCAGAGGTCGAAGATCTTGCTAACTGGACAGCAAACAGTAGCACAGAGGTCGAGGATAATGCTAATTGGACAGCAAACAGTAGAACAGAGGTCGAAGATCCTGCTAACTGGACACCAAACTGTAGAACAGAAGTGGAAGACCCTGCTGACTGGAAAGCAAAAAGTAGCCCAGAGGTCAAAGATTCTGCTAACTGGACAGCAAAGAGTAGCCCAGAGGTCGAAGATTCTGCTAACTGGACAGCAAACAGTAGCCCAGAGGTGGAAGATCCTGCTAACTAGACAGCAAACAGTAGCACAGATGTCGAAGATCCTGCTAACTGGACAGCAAACAGTAGCCCAGAGGTGGAAGATCCTGCTAACTGGACAGCAAACAGTAGACCAGAGGTCGAAGATCCTGCTAACTGGACAGCAAACAGTAGCCCAGAGGTCGAAGATCCTGCTAACTTGACAGCAAACAGTAGCCCAGAGGTCAAAGATCCTGCTAACTGGACAGCAAACAGCCCAGAGGTGGAAGATCCTGCTAACTGGACAGCAAACTGTAGACCAGAAGTGGAAGATCCTGCTAACTGGACAGCAAACAGTAGCCCAGAGGTGGAAGATCCTGCTAACTGGACAGCAAACAGTAGACCAGAGGTCGAAGATCCTGCTAACTGGACAGCAAACAGTAGCCCAGAGGTCAAAGATCCTGCTAACTGGACAGCAAACAGTAGCCTAGAGGTCGAAGATCCTGCTAACTGGACAGCAAACTGTAGCCCAGAGGTCAAAGATCCTGCTAACTGGACAGCAAACAGCAGCCCAGAGGTCGAAGATCCTGCTAACTGGACAGCAAACAGTAGCCCAGAGGTGGAAGATCCTGCTAACTGGACAGCAAACAGTAGACCAGAGGTCGAAGATCCTTCTTACTGTACAGCAAACAGTAACTCAGAGGTCAAAGATCCTGCTAACTGGACAGCAAACAGTAGCCCAGATGGGGAAGATCCAGGTAACTGGACAGCAAACAGTAGCCCAGAAGTGGAAGATCCTGCTAACTGGACAGCAAACAGTAGCCCAACGGTCGAAGATCCTGCTAACTGAACAGCAAACAGTAGCCCAGAGGTCGAAGATCCTGCTAACTGGACAGCAAACAACAGACCAGAGGTCGAAGATATTGTTAACTGGACAGCAAACCTTCGACCAGAGGTCCAAGCTTCTGCTAACTGGACAGCAAACTGTAGACCAGAAGTGGAAGATCCTGAACACTGGACAGCAAACAGTAGCTTAGCGGTCGAAAATCCTGCTAACTGAACAGCAAACAGTAACCCAGAGGTCGAACATTCTACTAACTGGATAGCAAACAATAGCCCAGAGGTCAAAAATCCTGATAACTGGACAGTAAACAGCCCAGAGGTGGAAGATCCTGCTAACTGGACAGCAAACAGTAGCCCAGAGGTCGAAGATCCTGCTAACTGGACAGCAAACAGTAGCCCAGAGGTCGAAGATCCTGCTAACTGGACAGCAAACAGTAGCCCAGAGGTCAAAGATCCTGCTAACTGGACAGCAAACAGTAGCCCAGAGGTGAAAGATCCTGCTAACTGGACAGCAAACTGTAGTCTAGAGGTCGAAGATCCTGCTAACTGGACAGCAAACAGTAGCCCAGAGGTGTAAGATCCTGCTAACTGGACAGCAAACAGTAGCCCAGAGGTCAAAAATCCTGCTAACTGGACAGCAAACATCAGCCCAGAGGTGGAAGATCTAGCTAACTGGACAGCAAACAGTAGCCCAGAGGTGGAAGATCCTGCTAACTGGACAGCAAACAGTAGCCCAGAGGAGGAAGATCCTGCTAACTGGACAGCAAACAGTAGCCCAGAGGTGGAAGATCCTGCTAACTGGACAGCAAACAGTAGACCAGAGGTCAAAGATCCTGCTAACTGGACAGCAAACAGTAGCCCAGAGGTCAAAGATCCTGCTAACTGGACAGCAAACAGTAGCCCAGAGGTGGAAGATCCTGCTAACTGGACAGCAAACAGTAGCCCAGAGGTGGAAGATCCTGTTACCTGGACAGCAAACAGTAGCACAGAGGTGGAAGATCCTGCTAACTGGACAGCAAACAGTAGCCCAGAGGTCGGAGATTCTGCTAACTGGACAGCAAACACTAGTCCAGAGGACAAAGATCCTTCTAACTGGACAGCAAACAGTAGCACAGAGGTCGAAGATCCTGCTAACTGGACAGCAAACAGCCCAGAGGTGGAAGATCCTGCTAACTGGACAGCAAACAGTAGCCCAGAGTTCTAAGATCCTGTTAACTGGACAGCAAACAGTAGACCAGAGGTCGAAAATCCTTCTTACTGTACAGCAAACAGTAGCTCAGAGGTCAATGATCCTGCTAACTGGACAGCAAACAGTAGCCCCGAAGTGGAAGATCCTGCTAACTGGACAGCAAACAGTAGCCCAGAGGTCGAAGATCCTGCTACCTTGACAGCTAAAAATAGCCCAGAGGTGGAAGATCCTGCTAACTGGACAGCAAACAGTAACCGAAACGGCGAAGATCTTGCTAACTGGACAGCAAACAGTAGCCCAGAGGTCGAAGATCCTGCTAACTGGACAGCAAACAGAAGCCCAGAGGTCGAAGATCCTGCTAACTGGACAGCAAACAGTAGCCCAGAGGTCAAAGGTCCTGCTAACTGGACAGCAAACAGAAGCCCAGAGGTCGAAGATCCTGCTAACTGGACAGCAAACAGTAGCCCAGAGGTCGAAGATCCTGCTAACTGGACAGCAAACAGTAGCCCAGAGGTCGAAGATCCTGCTAACTGGATAGCAAACATTAGACCAGAGGATGAAGATCCTGCTAACTGGGCAGCAAAGAGTAGCCCAGAGGTGGAAGATCCTGCCAACTGGACAGCAAAGAGTAGCCCAGAGGTGGAAGATACTGCCAACTGGACAGCAAACATTAGACCAGAGGATGAAGATCCTGCTAACTGGACAGCAAACAGTAGCCCAGAGGTCGAAGATCCTGCTAATTGGACAGGAAACAGACCAGTGGTCGAAGATCCTGCTAACTGGACAGCAAACAGTAGACCAGAGGTCGAAGATCCTGTTAAATGGACAGCAAACAGCAGACCAGAGGTCGAAGATCCTGCTAAATGGACAGCAAACAGTAGCCCAGAGGTCGAAGATCCTGCTAACTGGACAGCAAACAGTAGCCCAGAGGTCAAAGATCCTGCTAACTGGAAAGCAAATAATAGCCCAGAGGTCGAATATCCTGCTAAATGGACAGCAAACAGTAGACCAGAGGTTGAAGATCCTGCTAACTGGACAGCAAACAGTAGACCAGAGGTCGAAGATCCTGCTATCTTGACAGCAAACCGTAGACCAAAAGTGGAAGATCCTGCTAACTGGTCAGCAAACTGTAGACCAAAAGTGGAAGTTCCTGCTAACTGAACAGAGAACAGTAGCCCAGAGGTCGACGATTCTGCTAACTGGACAGCAAACAGTACCCCAGAGGTCGAAGATCCTGCTAACTGAACAGCAAACAGCGCAGAGGTGGAAGATCCTGCTAACTGGACAGCAAACAGTAGCCCAGAGGTCGAAGATCCTGCTAACTGGACAGCAAACAGTAGCCCAGAGGTCGAAGATCCTGCTAACAGGACAGCAAACAGTAGTTCAGAGGTCGAAGATCCTGCTAACTGGACAGCAAACAGTAGCCCAGAAGTCGAAGATCCTGCTAACTGGACAGCAAACAGTAGCCCAGAGGTCGAAGATCCTGCTAACTGGACAGCAAACAGTAGCCCAGAGGTAGAAGATCCTGCTAACTGGACAGCAAACAGTAGACCAGATGTCGAAGATCCTGCTAACTGAACAGCACATAGTAGCCCAGAGGTCAAAGGTCCTGCTAACTGGACAGCAAACAGAAGTCCAGAGGTCAAAGATCCTGCTAACTGGACAGCAAACAGTAGTCCAGAAGTGGAAGATCCTGCTAACTGGACAGCAAACAGTAGCCCAGAGGTAGAAGATTCTGCTAACTGGACAGCAAACAGTAGCCCAGAGGTCGAAGATCCTGCTAACTGGACAGCAAACAGTAGCCTAGAGGTCGAAGATCCTGCTAACTGGACAGCAAACAGTAGCCCAGAAGTGGAAGATCCTGCTAACTGGACAGCAAAAAGTAGCACAAAGGTCGAAGATTCTGCTAACTGGGCAGCAAACAGTAGCCCAGAGGTCGAAGATTCTGCTAACTGAACAGCAAACAGCCCAGAGGTGGAAAATCCTACTAACTGGACAGCAAACTGTAGCCCAGAGGTGGAAGATCCTGCTAACTGGACAGCAAATAGTAATCCAGAGGTCGACGATCCTGCTAACTGGACAACAAACAGTAGCAAAGAGGTCGAATATCCTGCTACCTGGACAACAAACGGTAGCCCAGAGGTCGAAAATTCTGCTAACTGGACAGCACACAGTAGAGAAGTGGTCGAAGATCCTGTTAACTGGACAGCAAACATTAGACCAGAGGTCGAAGATCCTGTTAACTGGACAGCGAACAGTAGACCATAAGTCGACGATCCTGTTAACTGGACAGGTAACAGTAGCTCAGAGGTCAAAGATCCTGCTAACTGGACAGCAAACAGTAGCCCAGAAGTGGAAGATCCTGCTAACTGGACAGAAAACAGTAGCCCAGAAGTGGAAGATCCTGCTAACTGGACAGCAAACAGTAGACCATAGGTAAAAGGTCTTGCGAACTGGACAGCAAACAGTAGACCAGAGGTCGAATATTCTGCTAAATGGACAGCAAACAGTAGCCCAGAGGTCAAAGATCCTGCTAAATGGACAGCAAACAGTAGCCCAGAAGTGGAAGATCCTGCTAACTGGACAGCAAACAGTAGCCCAGAGGTGGAAGATCCTGCTAACTGGACAGCAAACAGTAGCCCAGAGGTGGAAGATCCTGCTAACTGGACAGCAAACAGTAGACCATAGGTCAAAGATCCTGCTAACTGGACAGCAAACAGTAGACCAGAGGTCGAAGATTCTGCTAACTGGACAGCAAACAGTAGCCCAGAAGTCAAAGATCCTGCTAACTGGACAGCAAAACGTAGCCCAGAAGTGGAAGATCATGCTAACTGGACAGCAAACATTAGCCCAGAGGTCAAAGGTACTGCTAACTGGACAGCAAACAGTAGCCGAGAGGTCGAAGATCCTGCTAACTGGACAGCAAACAGTAGACCATATATCGAAGATCCTGCTAACTGGACAGCAAACAGTAGCCCAGAGGTCAAAGATCCTGCTAACTGGACAGCAAACAGTAGACCAGAGGTCGAAGATCCTGCTAACTGGACAGCAAACAGTAGACCAGTGGTCGAAGATCCTGCTAACTGGACAGCAAACAGTAGCCCAGAGGTCAAAGATCCTGCTAACTGGACAGCAAACAGTAGCCCAGCGGTCAAAGATCCTGTTAACTGAACAGCAAAAAGTAGGCCAGAGGTCGAAGATCTTGCTAACTGGACAGCAAATAGTAGCCCAGAGATCGAAGCTCCTGCCAACTGGACAGCAAACAGTAGCCCAAAAGTCGAAGATCCTGCTAACTGGACAGCAAACAGTAGCCCAGAGGTCGAAGATCCTGCTAACTGGACAGCAATCAGTAGACCACAGGTGGAAGATCCTGCTAACTGGACAGCAAATAGTAGACCAGATGTCGAAGATCCTGCTAACTGGACAGCAAACAGTAGCCCAGAAGTGGAAGATCTTGCTTACTGGACAGCAGACAGTAGCCCAGAGGTGGAAGATCCTGCTAACTGGACAGCAAACAGTAGACCAGAGGTCAAAGATCCTGCTAACTGGACAGCAAACAGTAGCCCAGAGGTCGAAAATTCTGCTAACTGGACAGCAAACAGTAGAGGAGAGGTCGAAGAATCTGTTAACTGGACAGCAAGCAGTAGACCAGAGGTCGAAGATCCTGTTAGCTGGACAGCACACAGTAGACCAGAGGTTGACGATCCTGTTAACTGGACAGCAAACAGTAGCCCAATGGTCATAGGTCCTGCTAACTGGACAGCAAACAGTAGCCCAGAAGTGGAAGATCCTGCTAACTAGACAGCAAACATTAGCCCAGCAGTCGAAGATCCTGCTAACTGGACAGCAAACAGCAGCTCAGAGGTCGAAGATCCTGCTAACTGGACAGGAAACAGTAGCCCAGAGGTTGAAGATCCTGCTAACTGTAAAGCAAACTGTAGACCAGAAAAGGAAGATCCTGCTAACTGACAGCAAAACAGTAGCCCAGAGGGTCGAAGATCCTGCTAACTGGACAGCAAACAGTAGCCCAGAGGTCAAAGGTCCTGGTAAGTTGACAGCACATTGTAGCCTAGAGGTCAAAGGTCCTGCTAAATGGACAGCAAACAGTAGACCAGAGGTCGAAGAGCGTGCTAACTGGACAGCAAACAGTAGAACAGAGGTCGAAGAGCNTACTAACTGGACAGCAAACAATAGCCCAGAGGTCAAAGATTCTGCTAACTGGACAGCAAACAGTAGCCCAGAGGTCGAAGATTCTGCTAACTAAACAGCAAACAGCCCAGAGGTGGAAGATCCTGCTAACTGGACAGCAAACAGTAGCCCAGAGGTGGAAGATTGTGCTAACTGGACAGCAAACAGTAGACCAGAGGTTGAAAATTCTGCTAACTGGACAGCAAACAGTAGCCCAGAGGTGGAAGATCCTGCTAACTGGACAGCAAACAGTAGACCAGAGGTCGAAGATTCTGCTAACTGGACAGCAAACAGTAGCCTAGAGGTCGAAGATTCTGCTAACTGGACAGCAAACAGTAGACCAGAGGTCGAAGATCCTGTTAACTGGACAGCAAACAGTAGCCCAGGGGTCGAAGATCCTGCAAACTGGATAGCAAACAGTAGCCCAGAGGTCCAAGATCCTGCTAACTGGACAGCAAACAGTAGCCCAGAGGTCGAAGATTCTGCTAATTGAACAACAAGCAGCCCAGACCTTGAAGATCCAGCTAACTGGACAGCAAACAGTAGCCCAGAGGTGGAAGATATTGCTAACTGGACAGAAAACTGTAGACCACAGGTAGAAGATCCTACTAACTGGATAGCAAACAGTAGCCCTGAGGTCGAAGATCCTGCTAACTGGACAGCAAACAGTAGCCCAGAGGTCAAAGATCCTGCTAACTGAATAGCAAACAGTAGCCCAGAGGTGGAAGATCCTGCTAACTGGACAGCAAACAGTAGCCCAGAGGTGGAAGATCCTGCTAACTGGACAGCAAACAGTAGACCAGAGGTCGAAGATTCTGCTAACTAGACAGCAAATAGTAGCCCAGACGTTGAAGATCCTGCTAACTGGACAGCAACCAATAGCCCAGATGTCGAAGATTTTGCTAACTGGACAGCAAATAGTAGCCCAGAAGTGGAAGATCCTGCTAACTGGACAGCAAACAGTAGCCCAGAGGTCAAAGATCCTGCTAACTGGACAGCAAACAGTAGACCAGAGGTCGAAGATCCTGCTAACTGGACAGCAAACAGTAGACCAGAGGTCGAAGATCCTGCTAACTGGACAGCAAACAATAGCCCAGAGGTCAAAGATCCTGCTAACTGGACAGCAAAGAGTAGCCCAGACGTCGAAGATCATGCTAACTTGACAGCAAACAATAGCCCAGAGGTCGAAGATCCTACTAACTGGACAGCACACTGTAGAACATAAGGGGAAGATCCTGCTAACTGGACAGCAAACAGGGTCCCAGAGGTCGAAGATTCTCTAACTGGACAGCAAACAGTAGTCCAGAGGTCGAAGATTCTGCTAACTGAACAGCAAACAGTCCAGAGGTGGAAGATCCTGCTAACTGGACAGCAAACAGTACTCCAGAGGTGGAAGATCCTGCTAACTGGACAGCAAACAGTAGCCCAGAGGTCAAAGATCCTGCTAACTGAACAGCAAACAGTAGCCCAGAGGTCGAAGATCCTGCTAACTGGACAGCAAACAGTAGCCCAGAGGTGGAAGATCCTGCTAACTGGACAGCAAACAGTAGCCCAGAGGTCAAAGATCCGGCTAACTGGACCGCAAACTAGTAGCAAACCCCAGAGGTCGAAGATCGTGCTAACTGGACTGCAAACAGTAGCCCAGAGGTGGAAGATCCTGCTAACTGGACAGCAAACAGTAGCCCAAAGGTCGAAGATCCTGCTAACTGGATAGCAAACAGCAACCCAGAGGTAAAAGATCCTGTTAACTGGACAGCAAACAGTAGTCCAAAGGTCGAAGATCCTGCTAACTGGACAGCAAACAGTAGCCCAGAGGTCGAAGCTCCTGCTAACTGGACAGCAAACAGTAGCCCAGCGGTCGAAGATCCTGCTAACTGGACAGCAAACAGTAGCCCAGAGGTCGAAGATCCTGCTAACTGGACAGCAAACAGTAGCCCAGAGGTCAAAGATCCTGCTAACTGGACAGCAAACAGTAGCCCAGAAGTGGAAGATCCTGCTAACTGGACAGCAAACAGTAGCCCAGAGGTCGAAGATCCTGCTAACTGGACAGCAAACAGTAGCCCAGAGGTCAAAGATCCTGCTAACTGGACAGCAAACAGTAGCCCATAGGTGGAAGATCCTGCTAACTGGACAGCAAACAGTAGACCAGAGGTCGAAGATCCTGCTAACTGGACAGCAAACAGTAGCCCAGAGGTCAAAGATCCTGCTAACTGGACAGCAAACAGTAGCCCAGAAGTGGAAGATCCTGCTAACTGGACAGAAAACAGTAGCTCAGAAGTGGAAGATCCTGCTAACTGGACAGCAAACAGTAGCCTAGAGGTCAAAGGTCCTGGTAACTGGACAGCAAACAGTAACCCAGAGGTCAAAGATCCTGCTAACTGGACAGCAAACAGTAGCCCAGAGGTGTAAGATCCTGCTAACTGGACAGAAATCAGTAGCCCCGAAGTGGAAGATACTGCTAACTGGACAGCAAACAGTAGCCCAGCTTTCGAAGATTCTGCTAACTGAACAGCAAAGAGCCCAAAGGTGGAAGAACGTGCTAACTGGACAGCAAACAGTAGCTCAGAGGTCGAAGATCCTGCTAACTGGACAACAAACAGTAGCCCAGAGGTCGAATATTCTGTGAACTGGACCGCAAACATTAGACCAGAGGTCGAAGATCCTGCCAACTGGACAGCAAACAGTAGCCCAACGTTCGAAGATCCTGCTAACGAGACAGCAAACAGTAGCCCAGAGGTCGAAGATCCTGATAACTGGACAGCAAACAGTAGCCAAGCGGTCGAAGATTCTGCTAACTGGACAGCATACAGTAGCCCAGAGGTCGAAGATCCTGCTAACTGGACAGCAAACAGTAGCGCAGAAGTGAAAGATCCTGCTAACTTGACAGCAAACAGTAGCCCAGAGGTCAAAGGTCCTGCGAACTGGACAGCAAACAGTAGCCCAGAAGTGGAAGATCCTGCTAACTGGACAGCAAACAGTAGCCCAGAAGTCGAAGATCCTGCTAACTGGACAGCAAACAGTAGCCCAGAGGTCGAAGATCCTGCTAACTGGACAGCAAACAGTAGCCCAGAGGTCGAAGATCCTGCTAACTGGACAGCAAACAGTAGCCCAGATGTCGAAGATCCTGCTAACTGGACAGCAAACAGTAGCCCAGAGGTCGAAGATCCTGCTAACTGGACAGCACACAGTAGCACAGCGGTCGAAGATCCTGCTAACTGGACAGCAAACATTAGACCAGAGGGTGAAGATCGTGCTAACTGGACAGCAAACAGTAGACGAGAGGTCGAAGATCCTGTTATATGGACAGCAAACAGTAGACCAGAGGTCGAAGATCCTGCTAACTGGACACCAAACAATAGCCCAGAACAGTAGCCCAGCGTTCGAAGATCCTGGACAGCAAACAGTAGCCCAGAGGTCGAAGATCCTGCTAACTGGACAGCTGCTAACTGGACAGCAAACAGTAGCCCAGCGGTCGAAGATCCTGCTAACTGGACAGCAAAAAATTGCCCAGAAGTGGAAGATACTGCTAACTGGACAGCAAACAGTAGACCAGAAGTAGAATATCCTGCTAACGGAACAGCAAACAGTAGATCAGCGGTCGAAGACCCTGCTAACTGAACAGCAAGCAGTAGACCAGACGTCGAAGATCCTGCTAACTGGACAGCAAAAAGTAACCCAGAGGTGGAAGATCCTGCTAAATGGACAGCAACCAGTAGCCCAGAGGTCGAAAGATTCTGCTAACTGGACAGCAAAGATTAGCCAAGAGGTCGAAGATCCTGCTAACTGAACAGCAAACATTAGACCAGATGTCGAAAATTCTGCTAACTGGACAGCAAACAGTAGCACATTGGTGGAACATCCTGCTAACTGGACAGCAAACCGTAGCCCAGAGGTCAAGGATCCTGCTAACTGGACAGCAAACAGTAGCCCAGAAGTAGAAGATCCTGTTAATTGGACAGCAAATAGTAGCCCAGAGGTCGAAGATCCTGCAAACTTGACAGCAAACAGTAGCCCAGAGGTCGAAGATCATGTTACTTGGACAGCAAACAGTAGCCCAGAGGTCGAAAATTATGCTAACTTGACAGCAAACAGTAGCCCAGCAGTCGAAGATCCTGCTAACTGGACAGCAAACAGTAGCCCAGAGGTAGAAGATCCTGCTAACTGGACAGCAAACAGTAAGAAGATCCTGCTAACTGGACAGCAAAGAGTAGCCCAGTTGTCGAAGATTCATCAAACTGGACAGCAAACAGTTGCCCAGTGGTGGATGATCCTGCTAACTGGACAGCAAACAGTAACCCAGAGGTCAAAAATCCTGCTAACTGGACTGCAAACAGTAGGACATATGTCGAAGATCCTGCTAACTGGACAGCAAACAGTAACCCAGATGTCGAAGATCCTGCTAACTGGACAGGAAACTGAAGACCAAAAGTGGAAGATCCTGCTAACAACTGGACAGCAAACAGTAGACCAGAGTTGGACGATCCTGCAAACTGGACAGCAAATATAGGCCAAGAGGTCGAAGATCTTGCTAACTGGACAGCAAAGAGTAGCCCATATGTCGAAGATCCTGCAAACTGGACAGCAAACAGTTGCCCAGAGGTCGAAGATCCTGCTAACTGGACAGCAAACAGTAACCCAGAGGTGGAAGATCCTGCTAAATGGACAGCAAACCGTAGCCTAGCAGGCGAAGATCCTGCTAACTAGACAGCAAACAGCAGCGCAGAGGTCGAAGATCCTGCTAACTGGACAGCAAACAGTAGACCAGAGGTCGAAGATCCTGCTAACTGGACAGCAAACAGTAGCCCAGAGGTGGAAGATCCTGCTAACTGGACAGCAAACAGTAGACCAGAGGTCGAAGATCCTGTTAACTGGACAGCAAACAGTAGACCAGAGGTCGAAGATCCTGCTAACTGGACAGCAAACAGTAGACCAGAGGTCGAAGATCCTGCTAACTGGACAGCAAACAGTAGACCAGAGGTCGAAGATCCTGCTAACTGGACAGCAAACAGTAGCCCAGAAGTGGAAGATCCTGCTAACTGGACAGCAAACAGTAGCCCAGAGGTCGAAGATCCTGCTAACTGGACAGCAAACAGTAGACCAGAGGTCGAAGATCCTGTTAACTGGACAGCAAACAGTAGACCAGAGGTCGAAGATCCTGCTAACTGGACAGCAAACAGTAGCCCAGAGGTCAAAGATCCTGCTAACTGGACAGCAAACAGTAGCCCAGAAGTGGAAGATCCTGCTAACTGGACAGCAAACAGTAGCCCAGAAGTGGAAGATCCTGCTAACTGGACAGCAAACAGTAGCCCAGAGGTCAATGATCCTGCTAACTGGACAGCAAACAGTAGCCCAGAAGTGGAAGATCTTGCTAACTGGACAGCAAACAGTAGCCCAGAAGTGGAATATCCTGCAAACTGGACAGAAAACCGTAACCCAGAAGTGGAAGATCCTGCTAACTGGACAGCAAACAGTAGACCAGAGGTCGAAGATCCTGTTAACTGGACAGCAAACAGTAGACCAGAGGTCGAAGATCCTGCTAACTGGACAGCAAACAGTAGCCCAGAGGTCAAAGATCCTGCTAACTGGACAGCAAACAGCCCAGAGGTGGAAGATCCTACTAACTGGACAGCAAACTGTAGCCCAGAGGTCAAAGGTCCTGCTAACTGG
>JAMPIV010006019.1:0-12500 GCA_024509875.1 Oreohelix idahoensis
TTATTTTATCACTAATATGCTCCTACGTATTCTGTGGCCTATTTTCAAATACATGGAAGAGCAGCCATCGCTTAAACTAAGTACCATGCCCACGCTAGGCTCGAACTTATTGAAGTAAAGTTTAGCTTTTTCTGCTGCTCATCTGTGGATATTCTTCCAACAACGACCTAAAAAACACCTCGTAGACTATCATAGTCCATATTTCAATCTCACAGACTTTTCCAAATATAGACACGAGTGCAGATTATATGCCAACCTAAGTGAGGGTTACATTCTTAAATAAGTATATAACATCATATGTAGGTTTTAAAGATAATTTTGCCTCTGTTTAGTATTAATTATGATGAGGTACTGTAAATGTGTGTAAACTGTTATTATTTACTGTTACAATGTTGGGATTTTATTTTATTGTATTTTATTTTGTCCTTTTATTATTTAAGTAATATTGGGAAGATAAATGTCAGAATAAATGGATTCAGTATGGATAGATGCGAGAAAAGGAAGAGCAGAATGTTAGACGCGCCTGCGTGCCCATATTCTAAAATCCTTTGAAAAATAAAAGTTCGTTCGTTCGTTCACTTTGTTCTTGAGTCAGGGAAGAAAAGACAGCGAGGAAGGGAATAGGTCACTACACCTCTCGATGCTGGACCTAGTATAATCACCTCACTCCCCAACGGCAGTGCTATGGGGTTACCTTTACCTTCTTTTATTTAAAGCTTCTACAGGATACGGTAGCCGGTTCAATGCCCAACCTTCCTTAGTTACTTTTTACGACATGCATGACATGTGTCAATGTTAAAAATCTGTTGCTCCCCTTTCCGACTCTATTAGCAACACACGGGCGCCATTATCCAGGCTGACAAGGACCGTGGAACAAGTAGATACAAATGTGTATTAATTTCCTCTACAGTCTAGACCAGGCGGGTCGGCAACCGATTGATAGCGTCTACCAGTAGATCCTTAAGGGATAATTTGGTAGATCTACAGGTGACGGAAGGGGAGGAGGGGGGTGGGGGGGGGGGGGGGACGAAAGAATCTTTCTGACCGAAAAATGTGGGGCTAGTCCAGGGTCGACAACCCAGGAGTATTTGGAATCTACTTTAGTATCACTGAGCCTTCTGAAGATCTGCAGTACATCTATGTGTGTGTGTTAGTGCCATCTTCCCAATCGTCTTTTTTTTCTTCCTTCCATATTTTTGTTTGACTTATTCAAGAAATGCTTAGCGTACACAGATACTGTAATCATCTTTGGAATAATCTTCCACGTGATATGAAATAACACGCTTAGTCCCTACTCATACGATCGCAGATTTTTCAATAATTACTTTGTAAGTGCTGATTATAAGTCACCCTCTAATATGATTATATGTCCCCTGATCTGATTATGTTTCTAAATCAGTATCTAACATACAGTTTTGTAGAGGTTGATGATATCTGATTTTTTTTTCAACATACTTTATTTCTTGAATATGATTGGCAGGGCCGGCCTTAGTATATGCGAGGCCCGGATTTTGACAATTTCCGTGGGGTCCCCTTGAAATTTTATTTAACTTTAGATATCAACGAATAGATAAGATAAAAAAATAATAAGAGTAAACGTAGGAAATGATAACAAGGTTGAACTTGAAGAAACGCCACTAAAGGATGTAGAATCGTACACATATCTTGGAAGTAATATAGACAAAGTTGGAGGGACAGACAGTGATATCAAAATAAGAATACAAAAAGCAAGAGGAGCTTTCATTGCATTGGGAAATATATGGAGATCAAGAGAAATCGGGTCCAACACGAAAATATGAATCTTCAACTCAAATGTCGTATATGGGTCTTAAACATGGAGAAAAACAAATATAACAACCAAAAAGCTAGAGATTTTCTTAAATGGTTGCTTGCGTAGAATAGAAGCATTAAATCAATAAATCTATCTATCTATCTATCTAATCTATCTATCTATCTATCTATCTATCTATCTATCTATCTATCTATCTATCTATCTATCTATCTATCTATCTATCTATCTATCTATCTATCTATCTATCTATCTATCTATCTATCTATCTATCTATAGATCTATCCATCCATCCATCTGTCCATCCATCCATCCATCTATCTATTTCTATCTATCTATCTATCTATCTATCTATCTATCTATCTATCTATCTATCTATCTATCTATCTATCTATCTATCTATCTATCTATCTATCTATCTAATCTATCTATCTATCTAATCTATCCATCTATCCATCCATCAGTCCGTCCGTCCGTCCATCCATCCATCCATCCATCCTTCGATCTATCTATCTATCTATCTATCTATCTATCTATCTATCTATCTATCTATCTATCTATCTATCTATCTATCTATCTATCTATCTATCTATCTATCTATCTATCTATCTATCTATCTATCTATCTATTCACCTCCCTCCTTCTTTACGTCTCTCTTTCTCTCTCTATCTCTCTCTAGAATCGACCTGTTTAGCATACTCTGGAGCCTACTTATGGAACAGCCTTCCCCACCACCTAAAAAGCCTACCTACACAATATTCATTTAACAAAGCACTTTTCAAACACTTCCTCAACACTGATTATCTACCCCCATAGAAACAGCATTTGCCTATCAACATCTCATCCATAGGTCAACATTTCTTTTCCGCTCGTTTTTTTTGTGAATAATTTGTTTTCTATCCATGTAATATTATTATATTATTATATTCACTTTAAAATATTATTATATAATGTAATGTATGTGAGAATGTACCCGCATACCACTGTACTTTAGAAATGTGAATGTTTTCGTTTGCTTAAATGGGATGATGTATATGAGAATAAGCAGATATTGCATACTTTTTTTAGACTTTGCCTGCCACAGAAGTGCGTAAGAGAGTGTTATTATTATTATTTCATTTTCCACCAAGAATATATGGATATAAGCGAGAATGTGTTTATGTAATTTTTGTATTGATGATTGATGACACATTCACAAATACAGATTAATTGTAAAAACGGTTTGTGACCTGCATGAGTGAGTGTCAGTATACAAAAAATTATTTATTTTTATTTATTAATTTTGTTTATTTATTTTATTATCACTTTTTTCACCCCCCAATTACTATCTTGTTTGTTTTAAAAAGAAAAAAAAAAACCTACTCATTTTTTATTATGATTGCATTACTGTAAATGAATGCTGTTATATTAACTTTATATGTTGTGCTGTTATGTTAACTTTATATTGTTGCATGCCTTTAAATTAATGTTTAAAAGTAAACATGTGGGAATGAAAGAGTATAGTATGCAAGATAATAAATGAGAGTGGAAGGGTGTTGCGTAGCAAATGTGTTGTGTGTATAAATGTTCCGTGGATGATTTTACATTTGCCACACAATGTTGAGGGTGTCATATTTCAATATTCTTGCCAAAGGTATGATATTTGCTGGCACTAGAAGCGTGGTGTATCACCCTCAGACACCAGGGATGGATGAAGGCGAAATAATGTGGTGTCTTTAGTCTGGTTTGTATAAAAAATGATGTGAGTGTGGGTTTAAAAAAACAGCTACAGTTTTCCCAAACAGGGGGGGGACGTCCCACATCAAAACTTATCACGTAGAAAGTCAAGGAATTTTCAAAACAGCAAGTGAGGTTTCCATCATGTATTGTGGACGCCCCACAATGACAAGGTGCATAGGACATTAATATGCAAATAACATTACATGTACGGTAGAACAGTCATCATTACATTGACATAGTCAGCACAAAAACACTGGATAGCAGACAGCAATCATATAATAATGGTGAATTCATATGGATATCAGTACATCATAAAACCAGCTGTACATGTAGTCAGGGGGAAAAAACCTCCATCCCTTTCCATAATAGCCGGAAGATATCCAGTAGGAGATCAAATCCACTCTCCTTTATCTGACCTCAGCAAGACAAGCCTATCTTGCTGAAGTACATAACAATGTCCTCAAAGTTCCTTTAGTCAACAAAGGTATCAAACCTAGAATCGAGTAGCAGAGTTCAACAAGTAATAGTCCTTGGGACATGCATCAACATAAACAATGTACGTGGTTTGTGAGCTGAGAAAACTTCTCATAACGTAGACTCTTCAATAAGCAGGCTACAAAAACATGTCAATCGCGAAAGATGGCGATAATGTTATTCAAAATGTTATTACCTTTTCTTCAGGAAATAAACCACATAAAAAACTCACACGCCTCCAGGCGAAGCGAATCACAAAAGATATATTCATCTCAAAAAGGGGTAAAACAACAATATGTAGAGGACTCTCCATTTCCTGATAGAAGAAGCACAGACGCTGGCAGGCGACTTGCTCTCAAACGAATCTGCCACGGACTGCCACGGACTGCGGGCGGAAATCCCGTTCAGACCACAACCAAAAACTTTAGACATGCGCAGAAACGCGCGATTCGAATACAGTTCAGATAATATACAAAGATAGTACCTTCTCGAACAATGCCTTAAAAGGATAGGAATCGAAACATTGCAAGTTGCCAAATGCTTATCAAGAGAAGTGGGCCCGAGCGCTCCAAACATGGACATGACTTAAAATCGCTCCATATATGGACTTGACTTAAGACCGCTCAAACAAACTTATCAGCAACCGAACGCCAACAAGAAACCAAAACTGTTGTAAGTGAAAGTGACATACAATTGCACGAGTTATTTCCCTTTGCATAAGAAAAAAAATATAGAGTACACAGATACGTTGCGACAGTCTTACTCAACAAAGGGCAAAATGTTAGACGGGCCTGCGCGCCAATTCTTAACTCTTCAAAAATAAAGTTCGTTCGTTCGTTCGGACTCCTTACTTCTTCCATCGTCTCCCTTGGTTTATGCATCTCATCTATTACCTCGTATCTCATAATCCTTGCCTTTCCATACCGCTCCTTTTCTCTGCATTTACCGTTATTTCTCGTATTTCTCTCTCCATATGGACTCGTGTATCGGTAATCTCGTCGATCCGCATCTCTTCCACTACTACTTCTCTTATTTCTCTCTCTCTCTCTCTCTCTCTCTCTCTCTCTCTCTCTCTCTCTCTCTCTCTCTCTCGGGTCTGAGATCGGTACTCTCTTTGTTCTCTTCCCCCCCTTCTGTTCTCCTTGTTCTTCGACTCTTTCTATTTTCTATCGATATTTCTGCAAAGTGCTGCTTTCTCTTTCTCGTCCTCCCTTTCACCACTATTTCGTCGTCCATGGGACCTTCTATCCTTGTCTCTACCACTACCATCGCAATCTTCGTCAGACTCTGACCATTCTGAGTACCCTGATATGGACGTGTCTAAAAATTATTGTCTTCTTCTGTTATGTCTATGGTCGACTTTGTCTACTTCTCCTGTTATGTCTATGATCGACTTTGTCTACTTCTCTTGCCCTACTCTTTCTATTTGGTCTCACCTCTAACTGTGTGTCGTATTTCTAAAAAACTTTGTCAGGCGCCTATCATAATCGGATGAATCGTCTGATGACGTCCAATACCTCTTCGTCACTCGTCTATTCCCTTGCTCCATCACTTCCTGTCTTTCTGCCTCTTCTGCTGCGGTTTCCTCACCCTACTGAGAGTCTCTCTGTTAACTGTATTGCTCTCTTAATCTCTCTTCTCTATCCTGTAATCTTTGCTTATATTCCATCATTGACATGTCTGCCTCATTTTTCCGAGTTATCCCACACGGTTCTCAATCTTCGTATCTCCTCCGAAAAATATCATTATCCTACATATTTGTCCTGTGCATCCTGCGTAGTCACTATATCCAGGTCTTCCTCCGGCGTATCTCGCCTTTTTTCTTCTTGTTCTTGGTGTGTGTTTTGTGGGGGTGGGGTTAATCAATTTGGTTTTATCCCGGGTTTTTTCATGCATTCCTGCAGTTGTTGCGATCTGCCTACTCCTTGGTGGTTGTCTATGTTCTCCGCTAGGACTGTTTTTCCTGTGATGTGCACTTCTCGCGTTGGTCCCAGTACTTCCGTTTGTGTGCCGACGTCTCTCCTTGTTGTCTGTTTGCATACCAACACTAACCATTTCGTCTCTGCGTATTGTCCTGTCTCTTGATTGTTGTCCATTCCTGAATGTTCCATAGGTCTATTGCTAGGACTTTCATATTCTGTTGTAAACCTTCGTTGGTAAGATCTGTTCTTGGTGTTCCGCCATGATCCTACATATAGCTGGGCTTTTTATTTCTTCTAAATTTGGGTGTTCTTTTTTTCTGACTAAATAAAAAGTAAAGTTTTCCAATATTTATTGGTCTTTCTCCAAGTAATGTATTAGTTAATAAGTTGGTCACTCATGTCTACACTTTTTATGTACATTTTTTAATCCCTTAGAAGATTAGGCTGTCAAACATTAAATTCTCGAAAATTCTCATTCACCTTAGCTCTACTGTACGTTTAGTACACTTATGACCATTTACAATGTGAATACACCAAACCAGTTTTATAGTGTTGACGGCAGTATATGCCTAAGAGGAGTTATTTGTCAATGACAGTTAAAAAACGTGCACAAGTAAAATTCACTGCATGAAGAGATACAGGTGTTAGCAAATACAGACTGCCCAAGTAAGCAATCTAGTGTGTCAATTTATTGCTCTAATAAAGCACAAGAAATCTCTAAAAAAACAAAAAAAATAACCACACAGGAAAGGAACACTATTATAATAATCTGATACTGCTTAGTATGATTTGGTATATCTTTAAAAGATAATGTTGCTTTATTTCGCATTAAAATATGCATAACACTTAACTATTATGATTGCTCGCAACTTATTTGTTTCCCTTGCAAAACAATTACTTCCCTTACATATATTATGCTACATGTTTACATGGTTCACAGGATTCAGAGTTTCATTCCAGTCTCTAACACATCACTGACCCATCTAGAGATATGTCCTACAATTAGGCTCTATGATGTGTAGATGGATTAAATAAAAATTAAATCTAATTAATCAATATGAAAAAAATATTAAATAACATCTTCTGTCATTATGATTAATAAGTTGAATTAAAATTAAATCCAGAGTGTTGAAGAACTAGTTGTCAACATCCCATCTTGCTAGTACTATATATTCAGACAATTTAATATTTTAAGTAAGACTTCACACATAAGCAGAAAGTATTTTGAACTTACTGTTTCTGTCAGAGACTTAATTGGAAACTGATTAATTCAACTGGACACAATAATCCAAATCTTTATACAATGTTTACGATGACAATATATTTAAGTCTTCACACCAGTTCAAAACGTCACGAAAAGTGATAATATAAAATCTAAAATAAGGGAAAGGGGTGAGAAATGGTGAATGTAATAATGACTGTTGTTTGCTAGTAAGGCACTATTGTAGTGGAAGGTAACTCAAGAGCTGTGGAGGTCTACTTTAGAAACACTGAGCTCTCTAAAGATCTACCTTGATAAAAATCATGTCTGTTTTCAGGTTTCCAAAAAGTTTTAATTTAGAAAGCGTAATCTACAGCCTGGATGTACATTTTATCTCTGCCAGATAATCTGTTTTCTACAGTTCCCATCAACAGAATGGTAGAACATTCAAACTAAATGATATTTTACCGAAATGTCCAACTTTACTTTAAAGAAAAGATCACGTTCTTATCTCACACAGTTTGTAATTTTAGTGAATTTTTGTAACCGACCTAATCTGATTTTTCAGTAGGAAGGATGGGGTAGTGGAAAAATAACTTTAATCCTGAGGATACTACACTTTTAAATGTCAGTGACAGAGAGCTGAAGAAAGTTATATGAACTTTACTGGTACTAGTCTGAGAATAGCCAGAATATAAATACTAAACTAGTTAGTACAACTGAATTTAATATAAATCTATGTACTGGTACTGTCAGAGACTGGCTAAGAAACTAGTTTAGTACAACTGAATACAATATCATACAAATCTATGTACTGGTACTGTCAGAGAGTTAGCTAGAAACTAGTTAGTACAACTGAATAAATATATAAAATCTATGTACTGGTTACTGTCAGGAGACTGGCTAAGAAAACTAGTTAGTACAACTGAATACAATAATACAAATCTATGTACTGGTACTGTCAGAGAAACTAGCTAAGAACTAAATTAGTAAACTGAAATACAATAATATAAAATCTATGTACTGGTACTGTCAGAGACTAGCTAAGAAACTAGTTAGTAAAACTGAATACAAAAATACAAATCTATGTACTGGTACTGTCAGAGACTAGCTAAGAAAAACTAGTTAGTTACAACTGAATACAATAATATAAATCTATGTACTGGTACTGACAGAGACTAGCTAAGAAACTAGTTAGTACAACTGAATACGATAATATAAATCCATGTACTGGTACTGTCAGAGACTAGCTAAGAAACTAGTTAGTACAACTGAATAAAATAATATAAATCTATGTACTGGTACTGTCAGAGACTAGCTAAGAAACTAGTTAGTACAACTGAACACAATAATATAAATCTATGTACTGGTACTGTCAGAGAATAGCTAAGAAACTAGTTTAGTACAACTGAATACAATAATATAAATCTATGTACTGGTACTGTCAGAGGACTGTGCTAAAGAAACTAGTTAGTAACTGACATGAATACAATAATACAAATCTATGTACTGGTACTGTCAGAGACTAGCTAAGAAATAATTAGTACAACTGATACAAAATATAAATCGGGTACTGGTCAATGTCAGAGACTAGCTAAGAAACTTAGTTAGTACAAACTGAATACAATAATATAAAATCTATGTACTGGGTACTGTCAGAGACTAGCTAAGAAAACTAGTTAGTACTAAACTGAATACAATAATATAAATCTATGTACTGGTACTGTCAGAGACTAGCTAGAAAAAATAGTTAGTACAACTGAATACAATAATATAAATCTATGTACTGGTACTGTCAGAGACTGGCTAAGAAACTAGTTAGTACAACTGAATACAATAATACAAATCTATGTACTGGTACTGTCAGAGACTAGCTAAGAAACTAGTTAGTACAACTGAATACAATAATATAAATCTATGTACTGGTACTGTCAGAGACTGGCTAAGAAACTAGTTAGTACAACTGAATACAATAATACAAATCTATGTACTGGTACTGTCAGAGACTAGCTAAGCTAAGAAACTAGTTAGTACAACTGAATACAATAATATAAATCTATGTACTGGTACTGTCAGAGACTAGCTAAGAAACTAGTTAGTACAACTGAATACAATAATATAAATCTATGTACTGGTACTGTCAGAGACTAGCTAAGAAACTAGTTAGTACAACTGAATACAATAATATAAATCTATGTACTGGTACTGTCAGAGACTGGCTAAGAAACTAGTTAGTACAACTGAATACAATAATACAAATCTATGTACTGGTACTGTCAGAGACTAGCTAAGAAACTAATTAGTACAACTGAATACAATAATATAAATCTATGTACTGGTACTGTCAGAGACTAGCTAAGAAACTAGTTAGTACAACTGAATACAATAATATAAATCTATGTACTGGTACTGTCAGAGACTGGCTAAGAAACTAGTTAGTACAACTGAATACAATAATACAAATCTATGTACTAGTACTGTCTGAGACTGGTTAAGAAACTAGTTAGTACAGCTGAATACAATAATATAAATCTATGTACTGGTACTGTCAGAGACTAGCTAAGAAAACTACTAATTAGTACAACTGAATACAATAATATAAATCTATGTACTGGTACTGTCAGAGACTAGCTAAGAAACTAGTTAGTACAACTGAATACAATAATATAAATCTATGTACTGGTACTGTCAGAGACTAGCTAAGAAACTAGTTAGTACAACTGAATACAA
Source organism: Oreohelix idahoensis (assembly GCA_024509875.1). Classification (NCBI taxonomy): domain Eukaryota; kingdom Metazoa; phylum Mollusca; class Gastropoda; order Stylommatophora; family Oreohelicidae; genus Oreohelix; species Oreohelix idahoensis. Next base: position 9,836 of record JAMPIV010006019.1, read on the forward strand.
TAATATAAATCTATGTACTGGTACTGTCAGAGACTAGCTAAGAAACTAGTTAGTACAACTGAATACAATAATATAAATCTATATACCGGTACGGTCTGAGACAAGATCAGAAATTAGTTAGTACAACTGAATACAATAATATAAATCTATGTACTGGTACTGTCAGAGACTAGCTAAGAAACTAGTTAGTACAACTGAACGTAATAATATAAATCTATGTACTGGTACTGTCAGAGATTGCCTAAGAAACTAGTTAGTACAGCTGAATACAATAATATAGATCTATGTACTGGTACTGACAGAGACTACCTAAGAAACTAGTTAGTACAACTGAATACAATAATACAAATCTATGTACTGGTACTGTCAGAGACTGGCTAAGAAACTAGTTAGTACAGCTGAATACAATAATACAAATCTCTCTACTTTACGTGCTTATTACTTTTCGTTTGACCTCGTGTTATCTGTCTTTTTTGTAATTATCTTTTTTCTGTCGTTTGTGTTGTTTTATACTTTTTATTTCCCCACTTTTTTTTGCCGTTTTCTCTTTACTCATTATCACCATTATTCTTTAATTCATGAAGTAGCACAGACCTACTCAAAATGTGTGTCAGTGTTACCTGGGGTTTTTCTTTACTGGTCGGTCTGTCCTGTCCTGTCGTGTCCTGTCCTGTCGTGTCCTGTCCTGGCCTGACCTGGCCTGGCCTCTCTCTCTCTCTCTCTTTCTCTCTCAATTTCTATCTATCTATCTATCTACTCGTATCTATCTATCTATCTATCTATCTCTCTATCTATCTATCTATCTATCTGTGACGGTGTGGCCAGAAAGGTGTAATTTTTGACTGAGTAGTAGTTATCGATCTTGTCTACGGTGTATGTTTGTGCTCATGTTGGCATTCTCACACGGGAATTAGCGATTTAAACGAAACACACCTTTGCCATCCGTTAAGAAGGGGACACGTGTGTGACGTGTGAGACATGGAAGACAGACGCTCGGTTGTTATGTTTGTTAGACATCTCGGGCGCTGTCCTGACACCAGAAGAAAACACCTTTTTGAGCACGAAACCGTAGGGAAGTGTGAGTAGGGCAACGAATATCGTGGGATGTAAAAGCCCATTATTTGGGCGGACCTTGAGTTGTGTCGATTAGGAAGAAAAAGAAACTTTGACTAAGAAGTGATCTCATGTCATCCATACTGAGCAATAGGAATCCTGGATTGCTATCCATAGAGGGATGGGTGGAGTTTTCCCTGACATTTTGACGTGGCTATTGTACGGGTACAGGAGTGGAGATGTAGATTTAAACGAAAAAAGAGTTGAAGGCTTCAGTCAGAGCTGAAAAAGTAGCCAGATCGTCTTTTCATGTGCGGTATGCAATCCTCAATACGATACACCACGTAGTGAGGTAGAGAGAATTTGATACGCATATGTTGCGTCTGTGCTAAGAGAACTAACGACATTGAGGTATTGCTTACATATGAGTACATTTTTATAATACTTTAGATGTAGTTAATATTAGACGTTTCAGTTTTAAGAGTTATTGCTTAGTAGCGTTTGTTCTATCTATAGTTTGATAGAAGCTGACAGAGGCGATTTTATGTATTTTTTAAGTGAAATTTTTTACGTATATCTCATCGCTATTTTTAACTGGGAGACTGTGTGTTAAATGTGTTAAGTATCTAAGTGCATTTATATAAGAGTAAAAAAAATTCTAGTGTCGCACTGCGCTGTATACAAGTGTGTACTTATTACCATTATTATTATTATTATTTGTGTAGTGTTAAGTAATGGTTATATTGCTTTATTGTGAGCCGTAAGTAAGTATGGTTTCATTGATTACACCAAAGCTTTCGATTGTGTACAAACATCAGCAGTTATGGGGCTATTATGAAAAACATGGGATTTCCAAACCACCTTATACAACTCATCGCACTGCTGTTACCAAAGAACAAACAGGAAGCCGTAAATATAGAGGGGGGAAACATCAGGAATTGGTTTGAAGTACAGAAAGGAGTAAGACAAGGCTGTACCCTTTCCGCTTACCTGTTTAACATTTATGCCGAGAATATCATAAGAAACGTAAGAGATGACCAAGAACACACAGAGTTTGACTCATTTAACATCGGCGGGTACCAGATCCCGGAAATCAGATATGCTGACGACACAGTCCTCCTATCGACCAACCCAGAAGGACTTGAACAATTACTTTTGTCCAAAACAAAAAAAACACAGCGAGGCCCAGAATCTATACCTAAACACCAAGAAGACCAAAGTATTGACAACAGACAAAGTAAAGACCAAACCAGAAATTGAAATTGATAACGAAGAACTGGAAAGTGTCAATGAATTCGAATACTTAGGATCAATCATTAACAGCTCTGGCGACTGTGCAGTAGAAATTAAAAGAAGACTTGCAATTGCTTCACATAAACTATTACAGATGAAAAACCTATGGCAAGGCACAAGCAAAGAAACAAAGTTACAACTGATCAGAGCATGTATATTCCCAGAAGCAACATACGGCTGCGAGACTTGGACACTCAATAAAACAGTTGCAAAAAAGATTACATCATTCGAAATGAAATGCTACAGAAGGATGTTGAGAATACCCTGGACAGAAAAAAAGACCAACTGAGAAGTACTGCACTCACTAAACGTACAGGAA